>JAOXYD010227762.1:0-18269 GCA_028565735.1 Pinacopodium congolense
TTAATTTAATTTAATTTAATTTATATTTTTATTAAATTATATTTTTTACAATTTTTAATTTTTATATTGTGTTTGTTTGCTATTTTTATTTTTATACTTTTTTATTTTAAAATTTAAAAATAAAAATTATAAAAAAAAACAAACAGGTCTAAGACTATTAATTAAAATTATAATAGTACAATGGCAGGAGAGCACAATTAAATTTAAATAGCTTGATTTTCATAATAGACATTGTGATTCTCTTCTCTTTTTTTCAGTAATAAAATTTATAAACAATCTTTAGTGCTCTTATTCTTATTTATTTTTACGTTTATATTATTGAAACCTATGCAGAGTAGAGTCATATCCTATATTCGATTGTGAATAGGTCAACTTGATTACCTTAATATAGAGTCTAACTCCCAACAGAAATGTTGTGTCTGGTCTACTCTGGTCCCAGCAATGTACAGCAAAACTAGTACGTTTTACTTGAAAATTACCAAACCTTGTACCTTAGAACATACTTTTTGAAACAAAAAGTTTCGCCTCTGATTCTGGAATCCTTCAAACTTTGTGGAAATTATATACAACAAGGATAATAGTTAAGGGTCTGTTTGGAAACATTTTGATTTTTGAATTTAGTTTTCAGATTTTTTACACACAAAAATTAATAAAGAACATCATAGAAATCGAAAAAAAATATTTTAATACAGCATAGAAATCAAGACAGATAACATAAAAATATATAAAAATACACAAAACTCAATACAAAAATATAACATCAACAACCAAAAACCACATCTAAAAGTTCAATCAAACGGTCCCCAAGGGGTTGTTTGATAAGGCCATGTTTGGTTTTATTATTATTTTTGGTTTTCATTTCTAGTTTTTAAAAACACAAAAACTAATAAACATAACACAGAAACCGAAAAAGACAACATATTAATACAGTACAGAAATTCATAAAATAACACAGAAATCAATAATAATATCACATAAACCAATACACATACACAAAAACAAAAATAGAAAACAGAAACAAGAAGTGATACCAAACGTGCTCTAAGGTTTATGTTTTTAATTTTGATTTTTAACACAAAAATCGAAAAAGATAACACACTAATACAACACAGAAATCGAGGACAAAACACAAAAACCAATATAAATATATCAAAATTACAACTAAAAACCACAACTCATTGCAATACCAAACGACTCCTAAAAAATTGATTAATTTTCTCACCTTTTTTATTTAAATAATTAATTTTTAAAATTTTTTAATTTAATGTTCAATCGTTAAAAAATTTTCAATTAATGTAAAAACGTCAATTTCGTTAAGTTCATACTGATATAACAAATGAATTTTATCACATTAACATTCATATAGTAAAAATATTAAGTTTGTATCTACGCGTACATTCTATAACTTTTTAAAAAAATTTTAATTGAGTGAGTAACTTTTAAAAAAATTTTTAATTTAGTATATAATCTTTTAAAAATATTCAATTTAGTTAATAACCTTTTGAAAAAATTAACGTTTTACCCTAAATGAAAAAGTTTTTAAAAGTTAGTTAAACAATTGAAAATTTTGAAACTTTTATCACTTAACTGAAAAAATGTGAAAAATTTAGTCACTTTTTTAACTATAATCCCTATATATATAATAATAATAAATTTTGATATAATTAATTATTTAAAATATTAAAATAAATTTATCTATAAAATCATTTAAAGAATACTCTGAACGACCCAATTCAATATTTATAAAATCTAACAAAAACGATCAGTTTAACATAATTAATTAGAAATTGATTAAATCTGTTTGGTTATAAAACTAACTTTCTTATATTAAAATCGGTTAGTTAAGTGATAAAAACGGCAAATGATAAAACTAGTCAGTTTATCTATAAAATGATTGGTTCCTTGTTTAAAATAATTTAATCAGATTTAAACATTATTTTGTTTTACTTATTAGTTTTATAATGATTTAATAACATTAAAAGTTTTAAATTTTAAATTTGTGATTCCATTAAAATTTTAAAATATTAGTTTATTCTACTTTATAAATTAGCATAATCCTTATACGCAGATCTGATTGATAGATACATTACAGTACTTCGAAGATTTGAAGGCGATCCCAACGATGATTCGTCCTGGGCAAGAGAAAATTTTGCCACCTACTGTATCAAGCACATGCATAGGATACCGAATCGTTAGCTTAGATTGGACGCAAATAATTAATGGCTTTGGATGTCAGGTGGTGGCGGTGAGAATAAGAGAATGGTCAACAAGTCAAACGTTTGATTGGTGTGAGTCGGTTTCATAGACCCTTCCTCCTTTTGACAACTTAGGTATATTCCTATACATGTAAATGGGGTTATTGATCCCCCAATAGAGATTTTGTAAATGGGAGTTAAGAAATGGCAAAATTCGATAGTGGGATATTTTCTGGACAAGTAGCTCTCATTCCCACAAGTGCAGCATTGGGCAAATATTCACTGGAAAAAACATGGACTGGAAAATGTACTAATTAGTGAAAAGGACTTATTTGTTTTTAAGTTCAGCAAGGAACATATAGCTAACAAGATTTTGGCACAAAGCCTATGGCATATATAAGACAGACCTATCATGCTACAAAAATGGAAACCTGGGCTAGCTCTAAACAAATCAATTATGACATCTCTACCCATCTAAGTAGCCTTCAAAATATTCCATTGGACTACTGGTCAGCTGAGGGTCTAAGCAGACTTACTAATTCTTTTAAGAGTCCTTTAACTATGGATGATCATACTACTAATATCAAAAGATTGGCTTTGCTTGTGTTTACATAGAAATGAAGTTAAATGCAGAGTTTTCGAAATTCCTTAAAATCAAGAAGATGAATACTTATAGAGAAAATATTGAGGCATCTATTCAGGTGTCTTACATGTGAAAACCTAAGAAGCAGGAACCTCTTCAAGTTTGGAAACCCTGGGAAAGAGTTCAAAGGACGGATCAACCCACTATTACCACCAGGGATACCCTTTAGCCAACGACCCAAAACCTCAACAGAAACCCGAAGATAGAAATGAGGTTAGTTCTGTAGCAAAAGATGTTAAAGGGGATCATTCTTTGATGATAGGACCAACATTGGAATAGAGAGAGACCCCTCCTAAAGTGCCTTCAGGCGAAAAGACTACACAAGCGGATATGGAAAAAGGAGATAAGGTAGACAAGCTGGATAAGCAGACCAATGAAGACATACTCTAAAAGGTCCGCTCTAGACAGGTTGGGAAGGAGGCATCAGAGCTATCTCCTAAGCCTATCACGTCAAATCCATCTACTAGAACCTTAGAGTCAGCTTCTACAAATAGTTCCCCAGTGGAGGAGGCGGAGCTCTAGAGTACTATAAGGGGTAGAATTGGTAAAAAGACCAGGAAGAAGCCAACCAAAACTCCCGCCCAATGAAGCTTCTTATGTGGAATGTTAGAGGCCTAAATGACCCCAATAAATGGCTTGTTTTGAAAGATTTAATAAACTACGAGAAGCTCCAGTTTGTGGGTTTGGTAGAAACTAAAATCAAGCGAGACCAAATGTTGAAGAACCTCTGGTTTTTAGATAGGAATTGCATTACTCCTATAATGGGAGAATACTCATATCTTTTGATCCCTCCACCTTTCAATTACTAGATTGGACTTATTCTGATTAGTATTTTCACTGCAAGATACTTCATACAGAGAACTGTTCCTATATTCTTATCACTGTGATATAAGCAACCATCTATGAATTTCAAAGGAGGCAACTCTAGACAGACCTCTTATTACTTTCTACCAATACAGATCTCCCTTGGGTTATTGCAGATGACTTTAATTGCACCCTCAATGCGTTTGAAATTTAGGGAAACCGCAACTACAACTCCTATAATTATGAGGAATTATACCAACTGCTAAGCAATATTAAAATGGTAGACTTACGCTATACGAGCTATCAATTCACTTGGAGCAATAAGAAAAAAGATGATCGATGCATACAAAAGAAAGTGGATAGATGCATAATCAATTATACCTAGATAACCACCTTTCCTCAAAGTTTTGTGGACTTTAGAAACCCTTTAACTTCTAATCATTCACCTACCTTTATTCAAACCCCAGAGGAGTATCTAAAGAGGCTGGCTCAATTTAGATTTTTCAATTCTTTTATATATCACCCTCATTTCATGCAAGCTATCCAAACAGGTTTATGTGTGGAAGTTCAGGGCATTAATGAATTCATCCTTATGCAAAAACTTAAGGCTGTTAAAAAGGAGTTAATTGCAGTGCAAAGGCAGTCCTAAAGTGACCCTATTAAGGAAAAGAATGAAGCCCAGCACACTTTGAAGAGAAGTTAAAACCTACTAACTCAACAACCTATGAACCCCCTCTTGAACGAACAGGAAGCTATGAATCTTAAGACTTATGTTGAAAAGTTAGAGATCCTATACTCTCAATTAAAGTAGAAATCTAAAGCATTATGGCTCAATGAAAGTGATAGATGCACTAAGTACTTTTTTCGATTTATACAAGCCAAGAGAAATAAAAATAGAATCGTGGTATTACCAAATAAAAAGAACAGATTGATTCATAGACAAAGTCAACTGAAGGACTTAGTGTTCTCCCACTACAAGGACATCCTGGGTAGGGAATATACAACTACTGCTATCCCAGAGGAGATCAGAGAGCAGCTCACTAGTGTCTTCCCTACATACTATATTGATGAGCTAACTACAGATGTCAGTATAAAAAAGATCAGAATCACTCTATTTAGCATACACCTGGATAAAGCACCAAGGCCAGATGGATTTAACGCTAGATTTTTCCAACAAGCATGGGATCACGTAGCCATATACTTCACCAATGCAGTCAAGGAATGTTTTTCTAGCGGCCAACTCTTGAAAGACATAAACATAACTCATATTTGTCTAATTCCTAAGATGACCAACCCATGATCTTTTAATGATTACCGCCCTATAGCCTGTGGCAATGTCGTTTATAAGATGGTAGCTAAAATTCTAGTTAATAGGCTCAAAGGAATCATACCCCAAATTGCCAATATTAGTCAAGGAGCCTTTATCCCAGGCCAGTTTATTGGAGATAATATCATGCTTGCTTAGGAGCTCTTTAAGAATTATCGTAGGAAGACGACCATTCGGAGTTGTACTATCAAAATTGACTTAACTAAAGCCTATGACAATCTAAGTTAGGCATTTATTCTGAGTATGCTGTAAGTTATAGGCTTCCCTCCCAAATTCCGCCTATAGATCAAAATGTGTCTCACAACAACTGCCTACTCTGTCTTAATGAATGGAGAACTGACGCGTCTATTTTTGGCGAGTAGAAGAATAAGACAAAGAGACCCTTGTCCCCTTTCTTATTTGTACTAATCATGGAGGTGTTCATTAGAATGACAAACTACAACATCTCTAAAGATCCAGAGTTCAAATTCCACTACAAATGTGGTAAACTAAGACTATTCAACCTTATCTTTGCAGATGATTTACTCTTTTTTTCCAGGTCTACTCAAGCCTCTCTAAAATTACTATTTAAATCCCTAGAATTGTTCAAAGACTTTTCAGGCCTCACTCTTAATCCCAATAAAAGTCTCTTCTTTCTCTCAGCAGACTCTAACCCTAGAATCAATTCGATAGCTATAGCAAAGGGCATTTCTCTTCAAGCACTGCCTTTCAAATACCTTGGGGTACCAATATCCACTAAGAAGTTAATCTTTTCTTATTGCTATCCCTTAATAGACTCCATATATAGAAGACTGTATAGTTGGTGTAATAGAACACTATCCTATAGAGGTAGGGTTCAGCTGACCAAAATTTTTTTGACAAACCTACATAATTATTGATGCTCTCACCTAGCTCTACCGACTGAAATTTTAAGACCATAGACAAACTTATTAGGAATTTTATTTGGAGCGACTCTAAAGGCAAACCTAACATCCCCAAAGTAAAATGATCTGAGGTTTGCCTACTAAAGAAATATGGTAACTTGAACATTCCCTCTACTAAAATCACTACAAAAGCTCTACTGATCAAGAGATTGTAGAGGCTGTGCACAGATAAGGAAAGCTTATGAGCAGTATGGGTTCACCAATATTTTCCAAAAGGGAGAAACTTATAAACAATCAAGGCTAATGACTATATTTCCTAGTCTCTCAAGCAAGTTTTTCTCACCCACGAAGGCATTCAAGGCTCCTTCAGGCATATAATTGGGAATAGAGAGGCTACTTCATTTTGGCACTATAATTGGCATGGATTGGGAATACTATCTTAGATAGGAGAACTGCAGCCTCTAAGGTCAGTTTTCCCTCAAAATTCAAAAGTCAATGCCCTTATTCGAAACAACCAATGGCATTGGCCTGCTCTTTCTACTAGGAGATCTGCAGTGTTAATGGACAATATGCCCTCTTACCTTCCTACCTTTTACCAGGCAGATAGAATTACTTGAACTCAGGATTAGAATCAGGAGTTCACAACTGCCTCCTGCTAGACCTACCTGATGGGCAATCTTAACAAACTGGAATGGCCTAGAATGATTTGGGATCCTAACATATTACTAGCACGTGTCTTTATCCTATGGCTTGCAGTGAAGAAGAAGCTACCTACCAAAGATATAATCAAATTTAGCATTCCAAATCGAAATTGTAAATTATGCACTAACGCTATGGAACACATTAATCACCTATTAATGGGCTCCTAAGTTGGCTACAACGGATTCCTTTATGAAAAAAAATGAACCACGCTTTCCTAAGAATCATACTAGGGACTATCACTTACAAACTTTGGAAGGAGCGGAACACATGATTACACGGTGAAAAGGGGGCAGAGATCCACATCCTAAAGCAAATTCTAATTCATAAGATTAGGGAAATCGCAATCATGAAGAATCTAGCGAATTACTTAAACTCTGAATGGGTATATAACTAGTAACTCCAGTAAGCATACCCGATCCAGTCGATCTAGAGTCTGGAGGACTAGGAAGGGGATGGTCCTACTGGATCTACAGATGATTTGGTCAGCTCCCATCAATTGAGTGTATAAAGAAAATAGAGAGGCAGAATCTTCCGATACATACGCTAATATGGTCAGATTAGGTACAAATTGTTTCGCGGAATGAGAAGAATCAGACGACTCACCTAATCGGCTGATTACTTAGATGACTCTTATGATCAGTTGAAGGGTATGAGCGACTTAGGGCTATAGCACTAGAGGAGTCTCAATTCGAGACCTTTCTATTGTATATTGAGCAATGTTATAAAAATCGGACCGGACATCGAACCGGTAAGGGAAGGAGTTAAAGGTTTAGAGGTTCAACCGACATAAAACCGTTATAAAATCGATATTGAATCGGTATAAAATAATAAGATGTATAAATTATTAACTACTTTTTTGTTAATATTTTACTAAATTATAATATTAAAATATATTATATTAAAAAATTTTATTTTTATATTTATTATTTAAAATAAATAAATAAATAATTTCATATAAGAATTAAATAAAAATAATAGATTTAACAAATAATAAAAATAATAAAAAAAGTAAAAAAAAGGTTAGAAGAATAGAGTTGAACTAAAAAATTAAAAAAAAGTGAAGAGTACTAAGTTGGGCTGAATTAGGTTGAAACGGGTCAGACCGTAGGTTAAATCGAGTCAAACCGATTAGATTGACCGGTCGAACTAGTTAAATTGACCGGTCAATCCCTTAACCCTACGGTTTTTAAAACTAACGGTTTTTAAAAGTAACCGAACCGATAAACTGACCGGTTAAAAGTTAACCCGATCAAATCGGTCGGTTTGGTCCGATTTTTAAAACCATGATATTGAGTGCCTCTTTGACTTTTAGACTCCTTTGGTTTGGAACGACACGTTTCATTCCTTTGGTTACTGTTTTGTTCTCTCTTTCCATATTTTTAAATACATATATTTTATTTTTCAAAAAAAATAAATGACATCTAAGCACCATATGGTTTTAATGTGCAAGGTTTCATTGCAAACCTCTTTGTTTTTGGTAGTTTGTTGGGTCCATAACTAAAGAGGAAATTATCGTATAGCATAATTATAGTTAGAAGACAATATAAGGTGAGATGATTAGGATGTGTACTTACATGGGAAGTTAGCTCACATCTCCTTGTCTCTTAAGGTCTGTTTTTGCCATATGGATGGAGTGGAGACAAGAAATGAAAACACTCTTTCTTAAATAAATGGGAATTTGTTATAATTCCATAAAAATGCAAACATCATCTATTTCATAAATATTAATAATTTTGCTTTTAAGGGTAATTTTTTTCAATATCTTTGAAACATTTCTTATATTTTAATTTAGTATTTACTTAATTAAAGATTGGCTGACTAATCATGAGGCACCGACCAACCAATACTGCTGAAAATGATGCAGAACATTGGCAACGGACAGTTTTTGCAACGGTAAAATTAATTATCATAATGAAACGTTAGGTAACAGCAAAATATGTCCATTACCAACATTCTAACAGTAAAATTAATTATCGTTATGGTTATCCTTAAGCTTTGAAAAATAATTGTAATACTAATGTTGTACTGTTTTATTATAAAGCAAGCAAAATCTCAACTAGGTTCAT
Organism: Pinacopodium congolense; assembly: GCA_028565735.1. NCBI lineage: Eukaryota > Viridiplantae > Streptophyta > Magnoliopsida > Malpighiales > Erythroxylaceae > Pinacopodium > Pinacopodium congolense. The sequence continues at coordinate 8,601 of JAOXYD010227762.1, forward strand.
TAGGAACTAGATGTAAAAGCAAGTAGATAGTTCCGAACTAGGATAAATAGTTTGTATCTCTCTTCCTGTACTCTTTTACATCTATGCATTTATTTAAGTTGTTGAGATTATTGTTATTGTTTAATTTAGTGAATTAAAATTGTTGTTTAACTTCCGCACTTATAATAAATTAGTAAATGTGAGTTGTATAACTAAGAAGAAAATTTTTAGTTGCTTAATTCATCTCCTCATAGATGCCATATAGGACTAACAAGTAGCTAGCCCACCCTGTTCTCGTACCTCAATACTCACTATTGTGTGACCAATTAACATAACCTATCATGGACAAGCCATTAATCTACTAATTATTCTTAATTAATTAGGTTTCTATTTTCTTCTCTTTAACAAAATGCATATCTAATAGTATTTTATTTCATATCAAAATCTCATTTTATCTAATCTACTAAACCACATCAAAATAAATACCAATTTATATTAAATTTACTAATTAATTAATACAAAAAATCATTTACAAAAATTTACAATTTCAAATACTTCATATAAATCAATTAAATTATGTAAATTACATATAAATACATATAAGGGTGAAATTTAGGAAAGTTCTTACTGAACCTCCTAAAGCATAATTACTAAAATTGAGCTCAACCTATCACGCTTTTGAATCATTTAAAGCCTAGTTGGATTCATTGCATTTTTTGTTTGTGCTTTGTTTTTTCTCAACACGGCATTGGTTTCATTGTCTTGTTACATTGTAGATGGAGAAAAAGCAACAAAAAACAATAACAAAACCTGTTTTTTGTTATGTTTTCACTCAATAACAATTAGACTCTAGGGTATTTACAACCATGATTGTAACTCATATACATTATTGGTTGTAGAATAACTAGAAGATGTTTGTGTTTTTGTTTTTTCTAGATCTCTATTTGGTTTGAATGGCTGTGATGGTTAGAAAGTATCGAGAATCCAAGGCTTGGGAACCCCTTTGGACTGGATTGAAATTGGTTTCTAGCCTGCAAAATAAGATTAATGAATGCATGTGACGTAACGAAGATGATGCCCAACTATTCCTCTCACCAATAGTAGTTAGTCACCAGCTGTGAGGATAGCAATGGCAACTTCCATAATGCATAAAATTGCAAAAGCAACAAAGTTTTTGGACATCTATCTGTAATGATGGGAGCACAACGATTAAAACACATTCTTTTATCTTAAGGCCTTGTTTAATTGGGTTTTCATTTTTTATTTTTGTTTTTCATTTTTTTTAACATAAAAATAGAAAAACAATATAAAAATCAAAAAACACACAAAAATCAATACAAAAATACAAAAATCACAACCAATAACCTAATTAAATATGTCCTAAAATATACACGAAGGGCTTTTTCCTCATTCAATTTCTGACCTTTATGATTTGGTATTTCTGAAGCTCAGCCATAATTGCTTTATGAATGACATTCTCAAATGGATTTGAAAATTATTTGGGCTATCGTATCTTCTTTAAGCCGTAACAATTTAGTATGAGAGATTCCAATTGTTGTGTAGATTACAACAAATCATTTAAAGTTGGCAAATATTTCATATAATAAACTTTTTGCATTCTTTACCAAATATTCACACAACTATAAGAGGAAAAAATAAGATGTCAACTATATATATGCTTTTTCCATAGAAGGAGGTTTGAATTTATAGTAAAAAGAAATAATTTATTTACAGTATATGACAAATAATGTGCATTAGATTTAATAAATTAGATCTCTCTTATAGCAACTTGAAAGACCAAATTATTTTTATATTTGAAAGCATATAAAACATCAATCTTTTGAACCTATCCCATAATAGTTTAATAGGATCTATTCCCTTCTCATTTTCAAATATGATTGGAAATGAGATAGTGAATCTTTCCTACAACAGCTTAAGTGGAACAATTCCTTTGCATATTACATAACTAAAATTTTTAAAAGTTATTAATAGGACTTATAATAACTTTTCTAGAAAGATACGTAATAAAATTTCTCAATTTGCAACATTTGATGAGAGCAACTATGAAGGGAATTCTTTTGCTTTATGGTTAATCACTACCTTAGAGTTGTAATCCAGAAGAAACTACAATACCATCTTCAATGACTAAAAAGAGATTAAATGATGAAGAAGTTAATAGTGGGTTTTACTAACATTAAGCATTTTCTACATAAGTTTTTTAGTGGTTTTTACTATTATATCGGTGACAATATTTATACTTTTGTACATAAATCTATATTTGAGGCAATAATAGTTTATTTCATCGAGAGGATCATCGATAACTGTTACTACATTTTAAGGATAATATTTCTTTCTTTCCAAAATTAAGGATGGCATAACTTTTGTTTGTAATGATGATGATATGTATCTTCTAAAAAAAAGGATAATGATATCTATGAGTTTTTAATGTGAATTTACAATTTCAGACTGATTACTTAGTATTAAGGATGTAATAGATGTTAAGATTATGTACAAAACTACAAATATTGTATAAAGCAGTATGCATTTTAATTGATATGCATTATTCATTAATTATAATTAAACACTTATACATATCATCACCTTTATGATTAAAGAGTTATCTATAACACATTACAAACAAAAGTTATGCCACCCTTAATTTTGAAAACTAAGAAAGACTATCCTTAAAAAATAATAACAGCTATCAATGGTCCTCTTGATGAAGTTAAATCATGATTGTCTTTAATATATATATCCTAAAATGACACGAAATTCAAGAATAATGGCGAAATTCGGTTCCAAGAGAGCGAGACCCGTCGTGAAGCAATGGATTATGTACAAAACTATAAATATTGTCACAAATATTATAGTAGAAAATAATGAATGTTAATAAAACCCACCGGCAACTTCTTCATCATCTAAAATTTTTTAATTAACAAAGATGGTATTGTAGTTTCTTTTGAATTGCAACTCTTAGTTAGTGACCAACCACAAAGAAAAGGATTCCCTTTATAGTTGCTCTCATCAAATGTTGCAAATCGAGCAACTTCATCATATATCTTTCTAGAAAAGTTATCGTAAGTCACACTCATAACTTTTAAAAATTTTAATTATATAATGCATAAAAGAATTGTTCTACTCAAGTTGTTGTAGAAAAGATCCAGCATCTCAATTTCAATCATATTTGAAAATGGGAAGGAAATAGATCCTATTAAACTATTATGAGATAGATTCAAAAGATTGATATTTTGGATGTTTTCAAATACAAAAGGAATTTGATCTATCAAACTGCTATAAGAGAGATCTAATTTGATAAATCCGATGCACATTATTTGTTGTATACTGTAACCAAAATTATTTCCTTTTTCCTTGTACTATAAGTTCAAAACCTCCCTCCATCGAAGAAGCATAAGTCTAGTCCACATCTTTTTTCTCTTATAGTTATGTGAATGATTGGCAAAGATTACAGACAGCTTATTGGTGAAATATTTACAAATTTTAAATAATTTTTCATCATCTACAGATCTATTGAAATCCCTCTTACAAAATTATTATATCTCAAAAGAAGATATCTCAACCCAAATAATTTCCAAATCCATTTAAGAATATCACCTATAAAGCAATTATTGCTGAACTCTACAAATACCAAATTATGAAGGTTAGAAACTGAATGAGGAAAAAGCTCTTTGAGTATATTTTCATATAAAAGAATGTGTTTTATCATGGTGCTACTAGCATTGCAGATAGATGTCTAAAAAAAATTTTTTTTTTAAAGATTCAGCATTGTGACAGCATGCATTTTTTTTGCAGTCTACCTGGGAACCTTATCTAATAATTGATTATCTCCAACGTTCATTCCCCTTGAGACACAGCAATTGGACATGTCTTTTGGAATGGTTCAAGTAAACATATTTTCTGATAGGGTTAATCACTCCAACCTTGGAAAATATGTACCAATTTCTATTAGAATACGACCATAAAGTGGATTTGTAAATATGTTTAACTCTATTAAAGTTGCATTACGATTACATGCTCGCAAATATAAAAATCCTGAAAGAGAAAAATTAGAAAGAATAAAAGTTTATAATATTGTATTGCTTTCTAGTAACCAAGCTGGAAAGCCTAACCCCATCATTAAAATGTTAGAAATGTTAAAATTACAAATCATGTTGATGATATAGAAATTCCTAAAATGCTCCTCCTCTAGAAGCGGATATTAAGATAAGAATCACCATTTAAAATGTGGGTATCATATTATGATTGACTGCCCTTGTTTCTATATAGACTTCATTTTCATAATAATTAAAAGCCTGGAGTTTGGAGGTTGAAAAATGGAGAGTGAATTTGAAATTTCAAACTAATTGTTACTCAGTAATAAGGACTTAATAAATGTTAAGATTATTACGGAGATTGCAAAATATTTCCAATGAATTGATTATGAGAGAAATCCAATTTTTTAAGAAGTGTCAAGTTCCCCAAACAATAGGGAAAGGCACTAATCAGATTATTGTCATAAAGAACGAGTTTTCAGAAATGTTTCAACTCGCATGAGGCTAGATATACATTATAAAGAAGGGGATCAGTGAGATAGAGAATGAGGAGATACTTCAAATTATATTATTAAGTCTAGCTCACCTTTAGTGCCATGAATGCTTCCACCGAGCTTACGATTTCCCAATGATAAAGTCTAAGGTAAAGTATGTTTGCAAGGACCCTAGAAACCTATTAATATCTCTCAAAATGTTGAATTCTAAGTATAATTCTTTTAAATTATTGAAATTAGACAACCATAAAACTACATAAAATAATGGTTTAGATTTAATGTAGTATATAAAAGAAATAATTATCATATCTTTTATAGTTGACTATCCATTTTTTACATTACATAATATTTCTTACTTCTAAGATGTGCTTGCTGTAAACTTACTCTAAAAAGGGAAACAATTTGGACTAGATGAAATATTTTAGGACTTGCTTTAGAAATGGTTTGTGACGTGCAAAGTTCCATGAAAGCGAAGAACTCTAAGACATTGGAGCTAGTCTTCATTAAAAGAGGAGTAATTCAAATACAACTTCTTTGACACATGACCCAGAAGATTCAGAATAGATACTCAAATAAAAATAAGAAAGGATTTTAAAATTTTTAATAAGAACTTTAATAATAACTCAAATATGAGAAAAACACTCTTTAATGAAAGAACTCTTAAGTATAACTAATAATCAACTTTAATTATCTTAAGTTAGCTATACTATCCAAGGATCCTTTTATACAACTAATATTCACCACTATTTTTAAAGACATTTTTAAACTTGAGATATTTCCATAAAATATCTAGATATTTCTATAAATTATCGAGATATTTTTTTAAGGTGTCTAGATATTGAAAATATATTTCTAAATAAAGAAGTTTTAAAATATTTTCTACAATTTGAGTTGTACTTCTTATCTTTTAGACCCATACAAGTGATCCACTTCTTTGGTCAAATACATAAAATTCAAAATAAGTTTACAATTCAATGCCCCCTTTAAACTTGGTTTGGTAACTCCAAGGTAGTTTTGTAAACTTGATGAAGATACCCTTTTTCAAAAGTTTTGTGAAGATATCAACTACATGGTTTTGAATCTTCAAGTACTTCATTTCCACTTCTTTTCTCTCTATGTATTCTCTTATGACATGATAAATTTTATTTATATGCTTACTCATATCATGAAAGATTGGATTTTTTGTAAGGATAATGTGGACTTGTTGCCAAGAAGAATTTTTGACAGTTCCTCTTATGGCATATGAAGTTCTTTCATCAAACTCCTTAACTAAATGATATGAAAAACACAAGAATTTATCAATTACATACTTGACTTCACAAGTGGAGAGGATTGCAATAGGTTGTTTCTTAGAATTATGAGAGAAAGCATTATCTCCCTTATAAAAGGCATAGTCCGTTGTGCTTTTTTTATCACCAACATCTTTGGCTCAAGCGTTATCAAAATAGCCAACAAACTTAAACTCATTAGATGGTGAGTAAAGTAAACCCCAATTAAGTGTAGCTTTGATATGGTGGAGGATCTTTTTAGTCGTCTTCAAATGAGTGGCAATAGATGACACTATGTAGCGACTAATAAGTCTAATTTCATAAAAGATGTCTGGTCTTATACATGTCAAATAGCCTAAGTTACTATCAGGAATTTTGAATAGTATAGGATCTACCTAGTACATTTTTTACATAACTTTCTTAGGAAATTAATATACCTTCTTCCTTTTACTTTACTTTCAATACTAAAATAGTAAGATATAAGGCCAAAGTCAGTCTTCTCAAACTCTTTTACCATTGTACCTTTAAATTTTTCAATCAACCTTATTCCTTATAAAAATTAAGTCATCTACGTATAAACAAATAATTAAGACATCTTCATATTTATTTTTCTTCACATAGATAGTATGTTCATATTGACATTTTATAAAATTGATATCTTAGAAGTATTTATCAATTATACTATAACACACCCTTATGTTTGCTTTAAACAATAAAACAACTTTCTTTGACTTTAGCACTTTGTTTTTGTATCCTTTTAGCATATAATCTAAAGGATATTTAATATAGGCTTTTTCTTCAAGGAAAACATTCAAAAAAGCTAACTCTATATTCATTTGATGAATCATCCATTTATTTTGTATTGCCAACTAAAGTTTTATTTAGTTGAATTTTTATTTTTAGTTTTCATTTCTTTTTTTTTTAATTTTTCTATACATGAAACGGAAATGATTTCATTGTGAGCCCACTTTTGCAATAATAATAATGATTTCACTGTATCATTATTAATACTATTTGCTGTTGATAGTTTATCCCTGCCGCCATAGATGAATTTTAGTGCAGTTTTATATTCGTATAAGTGATGACCTACGATAAACCTTTAATAAGATAAGAGGCTCTCATCAATTGGTTGCCATGTTGATCACTCTCCATTTTTATCACTCAAGAGTTGTTGAGTCAACACGTTATCGTGTTGATAGTAATAACTCATAGAACAGAAAAAAGAAACAATCGAAAGAAACGGACAGAGGAAAAGGAAAGGACATTCAAGAAGGTGAGAAACGGAACAGGTGGAGAAGACATGGCAGCAATGGAGTTATGCAGAGCGTATTGAGAGGGTGCAGTAGCATTTACGGTGCTCACACAATTTTGGTCAGGTTTGTCTTAACAAAGATTTTTCTCTAAAACTAATAATTACCAAGGACATTTGGACCATGTTTTGCCATTCCAACCGAACTGATATCTGATTTACGTCCTAACTAAACTGATCATAATTTTATACCTTTCATCTATAAAGCTATTCTTCCTTTTAAAATTATTAATTCAACTATAGGAATTGGAGGCTTGTTCAATTACTACAAAACCTCCTCTTGGTTTTCTTATATCCTTTCAATTTTCTCGTATGATTCAACAACATTATAACCCATTCCTTCAAGATTACCCAAATATTTTAAAAGAGAAACAGACAGACAAAGGATATGAAGTAAACTCCATAATTTGTTAGTACCTCTTTTACTTCCTCTTCGGTGATCCTTCCATCTTCATTTTTGTCCACCGCCCTATGCATTGAGCGATGAGTGAGACCTATGCGTTGAGCAAAATCCGCCCATAGCCACTGGTCTTTTAATCTCTCAAATGGGAACGTTGTCCACAAAAATCTAACAACAAACAACGAAAAACTCCTATTAGAACACCAATTAGATGAGTAAACACATGAAGAGAAAAAAAAGAACAGAACAGAACAGATTCCACTTTCACAAAACTGGGGCCCGTAAAATAAGCAAAAGAACAAAGAACTTTCTGTACAATTTCTCATAACGACAAATGTAAAATTTTCATTAGTGAGAAAATGGTTAGGAAAAAATTTTCCGACTTCAGTACATAATATATTTTTGTTTATGTTAAACTCTTCTTTATCTTGTACGTAGCCAGTTAGATAGATTCAAACCACTAGTTTAGTGTTATCCCGATATTCTTGTACCTGTGTATATACGTTTCACTATTGCAATACATGTAGTGGGATTCTTGCCTTTCTGCAATCACATACACAACCCCAAATAAGTACCATAAAAAAAAATCAACCATCATATCCTGCACAAATCATCAATAGAACAGTTGCTGTAGTTATAATCAGATCAGCTAACATCATAACCATAAGGACTTTCCAAACTGCAGAACAAAGTAGAAAAACCCTTCAAAGCAGCCAATATTCTTTGATAATTTAATATATCAACACCAAAGATCACCAGCTTCTCCTCGTGTTTCTCCATCTCCCTTACTTTCTTCTGTATCTCAGGCTCTCCTGAAACAAAACCATGACAGAACAATCAAAAGCATAATCTTTTAGTAGAGAACAATAGAAAAATATAATCCTTAATCAGGAGGACAAAAAAAGAATGGGATAGTCAAAGACACAATAATGGAAGGAACTAGCTTACCATTCTTTTACGCGGCTGCATGAACTGTGTAACCCCAGCTCATCAACCCCTTAACAATCCAAAACCAAACGTAGTTTGGAGCATCAAGAACGCAAACGGTGGGTGGTATTTAGCTTTACTTCTGCTTCTGTTGTTTAGTTTTGCTTCTTCTGTTCTCACTTTTCTACGATGATGAACTCCTCCATAAGAGGAATTTGAAGGTAAGATGGAGACCAAAAAGGAAGAAGAGAGAGAGAGAGAGAGAACTTTTATTTGTTGTCATGGATGCCAGATAAGTTACAACTCGATATCAACAAACATTTCCTCCTCCTGCATGGTGATCGTGAGAACTTGAAAGAATTATTCTCTACAAATATATAATTTTTATTTTCATTTTTAATAGAATTCCATTGGAGATAAGAGTTAAAAACTCTATAATTTAAAAATTAAAAATAACACTATTTTATTATGTAACTCTATAATTTAAAAATAGAAGACATCTCAATATATTATCTTTATGGAAAAAAAATTAGTATTGTGTTTAAGGCTCATTCTTTTGTGTTCCACGGCTGTGATTGTAGTGCTTGGTTCTACTTCAGCTAGAATCACGAACTGTAACAAAATGAAATTCAGAACTAATTCATGTAAAAATGTAGTAGCATTAAATAATTTTATAATTCAAGATGTAAGATTCTTAAACTTTAATCTTTTGACTTATTAACAAAGGTTTATTATATAATCAACATCCAAAATAACCTAGACAAAACTAGCCAGATTTCAGTGTCCAGTAAGTTTTGTAGAATAATATTTTTTTGTTAAAATAAAAACACGAAGAGCAAATACAAATGTAAGATTGGATTATGAGCTAATACAATATCTATTTATTGGTGCAAAAGTAAGTTAAATAATGCAATAACATTCATTTTCGATCATCATGTTTAGTAGTTTTACCAAACAAGGATAATGCTAGGTGGTAACGTACCACCGACCATTATGGCATTAAAGGCAGGGACTCTTCACTCTTGTTCACCTTATTCCGTTTATGGAATGGAGGAGCTAGGAAGTAAATGCGTTGTATTAATTAATGTTGTGAAAACCGAACTGGACATCGAACTGGTAAGAGAAGGGGTTAAAGGTTTAGAGGTTCAACCGGTATAAAATCGTTATAAAACCGGTATTGAACCGGTGTAAAATAACAAAATGTATAAATTATTAATCTATTTTTTATTAATATTTTACTAAA
>JAOXYD010227770.1:0-18269 GCA_028565735.1 Pinacopodium congolense
AAATGATTCAATGACTATGTTATGAAACTTTATACCACTTTTAAAAATTATGTACAATGCATGATCAAAATTGAGCCATTGAGTCAATTGTATAATAAGTAAAACTTACAATTGGATGGAGTGCCTAATATATGTTGACTAATAACTAACCTATCGAAAGATGATAAACAAAATATGATCTCCAAATATTGAGTAATAGAGGCCTATCATAAGTAACACATTGTTTGCTTGTGACACACATATCCTAAGTAACACATTGTCTACCTGTGACGCACATAGTAGGGGTTACATTAATCCCATTGACCAAAACTAACACTCCCACCCTACTTGATTCTGGTTTCATGCAAATTTACTTAGCCATAGTTATTAAGTTTTCAAAGTTGTATCAAACCATGATTATTAAACAAATTAATGTAAATGGAAGATGATTTTTCTATTATTTCATTAATAATTTTTCTTAACAATTTATATAAGTAATTTATGCTTTAATATGGAAATACAATTGCTCTAAGATGATTATATGACTAAGATTTACAATGTGATTGCAGAAATCATGGAGTTACAATTATGCATAATAATGGGAGGAAGGATCTAGAAGTGTTATCACCCCCCTTCAAGTTCATGGTGGAAATAACAATGAGCTTTTGTCATAATTATCAAAATACTATAGAGGCAAGTGAGTTGGTCATAACATTAGCAATATAATCTTTCGTTAGAATGTGTCGAATGAAGAGAGTTTTTTGGCCACCAAATCACGAATAATATGAATGTCAATTTCAATGCGTTTGGTGCGAGCATGAGCAATTGGATTAGCTGTGAGAAACATGGCACCAAAATTGCCACACCATAAGGTTGGTTTTAGGTGAGATAGACTAATTTTACTAAGGAGTGCTATAATCCAACAGAGTTAAGCTGAAGCAAACGCAATATTTTAATATTTTGCTTTAGTACTAGAGTGAGCAAGGAAGTAGATTGTTTCTTAACAATTCATAAGATAAGATTAGGGTACAAATAAATGCGATAGCCAAAAGTTGAATGATAATCATCAGGACATCCAACCAAATTAGCATTAGAGTTTTAGTGAGTGTAGGGCATAAGAGATGATAGATTTTAAGTACAGCAGGATCCATTTGACCATTGACCAATGCAAGTCAGTAGGACAATGAAGAAACTAGAAAAACTTTTAATAGAAAAATAAATATTAGGATGAGTAATATATGGCTACATATATTGAAGGGCCCCCCGACAATCATCAAGAGTGTTCGAAGAGTGCTTCAGTATTATGATGGGTTAGTAAGGGGAATGCTATGGTTTTTAAACAGAGGTGAGGTGGGCGTTATTAGAGTAGGTATATATTTGGAGTTATCAAGGTGAGTGTGAGTGAGGAGATATTTAGTACTTGGGTAAGAAGAAAACAATTAGATGTTAATTTAGTTTCAAGACCAAGAAAATAGTGAAGAGGTCTAAAATCTTTTATAAAGTAGGTAGTATTAAGGTTATTAATAAGAAAGGTGATAAAGAATTGCGAAGAACTTGTGACCAAGATATCATCCACATAAACTAAGAGAAAGGTAGTATCAATGGCTATGTTATGAATAAAGAGAGAGGTATGAGATTTAGAAGTAGTAAAATTTAGATCAAGGAGCTTTTGACTTAGATAATGAAATCAGGTATAAATAGTTTTGTCAAGGCGATAGACATGTTGAAGATGATCAGGATCAATGAAACCTAGGAGTTAAATTGTATAAACTAGTTCTTGAAGATTTCTATGAAGGAAGACATTATTGACATCTAATTGACAAATGAGCTAGGCTTTGGTAAGAGGAATGATCAAAACAATGTGGTTGGTGGTTTGTTTAATGATAGGGCTGAAGGTCACAGTGTAGTCAATATCAAGTGATTGATGATAGCCTTTGGCAAAAATCTATTTGCATCCTACTATATTAGCATTGAGTGGAGGAGGAAAAAGTGTTTAAATTTGGTTATGATAGAAAGCATGAATTTCATAAAACATGGCTTGAAGCTAACGAGGGAACTTCTTGACTTGTGTATAATAAGTGGGGTTAGGAGGATCAGATGATGATGTGGTAGTGTGAAAGGTAATACAATCAATAAAAAGTGCATGGTATTCGTATGCTAGCATAGGTGCGAGTTATCATAGGATGTTCTAGAGGTGGACTTGGCAATGTTAGTGATGATTGTGGTGGTGATGGAAGTGATGTTGGTTGGTGATTTGAATTAGGTGGAGTAGTTGAAGAGGTTGAGGGAAGTGGTAAGGGTAAGTTAATTGTAGAGGGTGGTAAAGAAGATAAGTGAGTGGTTTATAATTAGGGATAGGGAAAGAGTGCTTCAATAAGCTTAACATGGCCAGAGATTTGGACTTTCTTAGTTTGGAGATCATGACAACGATATCCTTTATAGTGTGTGGAGTACCCAGGGAAGACGTATGGGGTAGATTTGAGTGTGATTTTATCAGAACATGTGAATTCAATGAAGGAAAAGACAGGCATATCCAAAAACTCATAAATGAACAAGATTAGGTTTGTTGAGAAATATTATTTTATGGGATGATTTATGGTGTAGGACTGGTGTAGGAAGTAGATTAATAAGGTAAACAACTATTGAAAAGGTTTCACATCAGAAGGTTGTGGGAAGAAATGTGTGATCAAGGAGAGTGACGTTAGTTTCGGTGATGTATCTAATTTTTCTTTTGGAAAAATCATTTTATTGGGGAGTATGTGGATAAGAAATGTGGTAAGTTATATCATTATTGGTGAGGTATTAGGCACGAGGATCTTTGATTACTTTATTGGTCCCATCACATTGAAACATTTTAATTTTTGTGGAAAAGAGATTTTCAGTTAGAGTTTTGAAATGTTGGAATTAATGAAGGTTTGAAATTTATAAGTTAAAGGTTAGATCCATGTGAAGCGACTAAAGTCGTCAATGAAAATGAGAAAATAACAAAAGCCTGAGAAAGAGGGAGTGAAGGGAGGGCACCAAATGTTATATTGGATTAGTTATAAATGAGTAATTGACACTCGTGATTGACACTGGTGACGAGGAAGAAAAAGGTAATATGGTGTTTTTTACATTGAAAACTATAGGTATAAGGCTTTATTACATGAAACTCAAGAGAGAGAGACTATGAGACAATTGAGAAAAATGTTTTATTGTAGGGATGGCCAAATTGTTGAAACCAAACCTCAGAAGCTGCTTGATGAGCAATAAAGGCAATTAGATTATAAAAAGCTTTAGGAATTTGCATTAGATATAAATGTTTGTGAATAGGACTTGTGATATGTGGTATCTTAGTTTCGATTCACAATATACTCAAAAGAGTTAAATTCAATTAAATATGAATCATCATTGATAAATTTACCAACAGATAAATGATTTGTAGTAAGTTGTGAAACAATCAAAATGTCATGAAGATAAAGAGTTTTAAGATGTTGAGTAAGTTAAAATGAATCAGTTGCAATTATAGAAAGAGCATTACTATTACCGAAGAGCATTTGGTTTGAACCATTGTACGGTTCCACGAAGTTTAGTATTTGTGGATCAAGTGTTATATATGCAGTAGCATCGGTGTTTGAAAATTATTTAGTGATGTGGATACATAGATAAGGAGAAGTGTTGAATGAATCATGTATAGGAAAGGCACAAAAGGTAGTGTAAATGTTATACGAGCTAGAATGATGTTGGACATTTCTAGAATTAGAGTATTTAAATCGACGTTTAATAGTAGTATGACCTGTTTTATAACAAATTTGACATTGAAAGGAAGTACATGCCATGTGTTTGGATTCGACTGATAGGAGGGCTGGAATATGGGTATTGGGTTGGCTTGATGCGGGTTGTTATGTGTGGGCTATAATATGGGAAAGGAGGTAAGGAGGTAAGGAGGTTGGGAGGGTTGATACATGTGGGAATGGAAAAGAGGGTGACAGTTTGAGCCATGAGCTTAGCCAGTTGGGGAATAGGGTTAGAAGTGGCTTGTTTGAGAGGAACGATGGTGGATGTTCCAATGATTGTTGTAGATAGAGGTTCTGTGAGTTTGATTCATAGTGGTGGCGATTTGCAATCTCTGTAACAAAAGTATTATGTTATATTTATGTTTTCTTGCTCTGAAAACTCGTAATTCTGCATGTTCTAGCTAAAGGAAGATCATACGCTTCCAGCAATAACCGGATCATGCAACTACCTACTTAGCCTTGTCTCATTAACTTTTAGCTATGGCTTCAGTAGTTGCAAAAACTGTTCTTTCCTTGCTAACCAGATTTTAAGTAAGAGAACAAAGTTTGGAAATTGACGAGCTAAATTACGTTAATGAACTGGAAAATCTTTTATGTTACGATCAATTCTACCTAGTATACAAGCACTTTTAAGATTGTGAATAATTAGCATATCAGCATGAGCCTCATGATCAATCAATCAGTTAAATCTGAGGACATAATCCCTATGGATGGGTTACTAGAGATACAGACAGGTTCTTTGGTCCTCAGGAGAGGCAGCACAGCGAACAACATCAAGGAAAATATTCTCTTCGCAAGGAATGCAGAGTTTGGAGTCTCCAGTGAAGTCATATACATCTTGAGCATGATCCAACAGTGCCTGGAACAGTGGATGCTTTAGTAAGCTGATTTTAATTACAAACCTCTTGTAGTTCTCTCCTACGTACACTACCAAGTGACCCTTTGGCACATCTTTTGGAATCGACTTCTCTTCATTCGACGAACCCCACAAGCCCCACTGGTTACAGTACTCGCAACCTCCACAAGGCACCACACTACTCCCCATCTTTCTCCAATTGTTAAGGCATGCTCTTAGGAGTTTCCTCTTCATGTTTTTCATGGGATAGTAAAGAGGAAAACGCAGGAAAAAAACACAGAGAGAAAAGAGAGTTAAGTTGACGAAGTTATGGAAGAAATAGAGTTATGATGTGGGGTGGTACGGTACTGAAAGAAAGGTTTATATAAGCGTAGAACTGGTGCAATTGTATATGTACTTTATGGCTTATACGATGCTTCGTGTACCTTCCTTTAAAGTAATTGCTCCTTGATACGAATGTGTACGAACTTGCATATCATTATATAGATAGATAGTTTAATTATATGAGACCACGGAAGTAGCGTTCGTATAAAGAGAGCTACTTGTTTGTATCTTCCAGTCATCTTTAAGTGAGGGATATGGTGCTTCATGAGCGATCTTTCGAAGTTCTCGAAGTTGAAGACCCCACAAGTTGAGAGTAAAAGATAAGATATCAAAGTGTAGGCATGGGATAGGCTTCTTGGGCAAAGTGCGATCGATCCCACTTATTTGCTGCATGCACTACTGGATATAGTAAAATATAATACTTCGTGTAGATACAGAAAGAGAGTTTTCCCATTTCTGCTGAGTTACGTTTGATCTGTAACTGGATTAACCCCATTGGTTCTGTTCAAGAAAATGGGATCTTGTTGAGCATGATTATGTTGTAATGAGTTTCGTAATCATCCAACTAATCAATAGATTATGTGCTGTTGGGTAAGCTGGATATCACGTTGCCTATTAAATTTGGAATTTCTTGATGGTACCTCAACTTTTTCGTGTCACTTATCTTAAAGGGTCAACCTTATTCTTTTCTAATATTTTATCTGAAAACTTGAATCAAAGATTTGTATGCTTTCCGTACTCTGTTGCCTCTCTACGGCGTCATATGACCCTTTGTCATGCAGATGCGTACGGGATAAAGTGAAGCGTATTTCTGCAGTCTGACCATGAATGCAGGAGATGGGCTGTGGACGATGAGACTGCAAATTGGATTCTAAAGAAATATATTTGTGATACAGAGCCAGAGAAGAGCAACAGTATGGAAATCCACGCTTTGAATCTTAAACAGAATCTTTCTATATAGCCCCAACAACATTCCAATGTATATATATTAATTATGACCTTCACTAAAAATTTGCATACCAACCGATTTTTTTTTTACAGGCTTTATTTCCTTCTATCTATAGCAAAGAAATGAAGAATGTACTTGTTTTAACTAGGATATCAAATTATGTTTTGTTCTGGTCAGTACCGATATTAAGTGGTATTGATACAGTACCATTTTATAGGTAAATTCGGTACCGGTATCAGTATAGTATTTAATACACAGGTTTTAACTCTTTGTTAGAATCATCTTCCTTGTCAAGATATTGTTTCCTTGGCTTCTTTGCAATATATACACATTATTTCAATGATGGGTGGGATCATTCAATGGAGTAATCTTTGCAAAGCTATCACATTGGTTCATCCCCTGAAGACGGGAGTTGCTGTACCAGGTGGGGTTCTAGGGATTAGAGAACCTCAAGTGTACACATCATGATATTAGTTACTGCAAACTTTTTTGAGGGGACAGTCTTCAACATATTGGACTAGTCCATTTCAATGGAGTTCCAGTTTCTTAGCTGTGAACTAGGAGTTCCAACTGGCTTCAGCCTGTAACTTGCAGATGTCACGAAGGCGGTGAGATCTGCAAAACTCTTGAGCTGTAAGCCTTAATTTTGCCTCAGAAGGAAATTCAGGAACTGTCCTGTTATGTCACAGCTTGCAATCAGTTTTTTTTTTCCTTTTTTTTTCCCCATTTTTTGTTACTTATAGTCCACTAAAATAACCCCATGTTTTCATAGTAACGTGTGTGGTAAAAAAATTTGTTAATATTCAAGTTAGTTATTAATATTTTAAAATATTTAAGTAAGATTTTAACATTTAAAAAATTATTTGAAAATAATTTTAATATTTTAAAATGTTTAAAAATAATTTTAATGTTAAAAGTGAGAGAAGTTTATTAAAGTTTCTTTTTGAACGCTTTTAAAATATTAATAAGTGTTTTGTTTTTCTTATTATTTTTTTATTTTTATTTTTTAAAATAAAGAAATAGAGGAAAAAATGTGTTTAGTTGTATTTTATTTCATTTTTCTATTTTCAAAATTAAAAAAACAAAAATAGAAATAAAGAAATAAGAAAATGATGATTTTCTATATTTTAAAAACAGAATTTATAAATAGATTTTTTAATATTAAATAATTAATATAATCTATTGACTAATAATATATTTTTAAGGTATGTAAGAGTGCTTTAGTCTAAAAATTTAAATTTATTTCATATTTAATTATTACTGGTAAATTATTTTTTATCATAAATCTTAACTAAATGTATTTTAATTTTTAATTTTTATTACAAATGCCAGTTAAATATATTTTTGTTTTTTAATAAAGAATTAAAATAGAAATACAAAAAAAAAACAGAAGAAATTCTAAACGCTTTTAAAATTTTTTTATTTTTTTTTAAAATGTTTAAATTTTTTTCAATACTTTGAAACGATAAGATATAACTTAATTATGAACTTGGTATATTACTTTTTGCACTAAACTGTGTCAGTTTATAATTTCGAAGCACAGTAAGGACTTGTTTGGTATAACTTTAGTTTTGTGTTTTGATTTTTTATTTTTTAAATATAAAAATTGAAAAAGATAACATGTTAATACAACACAGAAATCAAAGACAAAACAAAAAAATTAACATAAATATATAAAAAATTATAACTAACAGTAATACCAAACGACCTATAAAATATTTTCTTGGGAAGACTATTTTAAACGATATAAACATTGGGAGTTTACTTTATAGGCCGAACTATGTCTTAAATCCAAGATTTTGATGTATATAAAAAAGCTGTGCTTGAGGTACCTAACAGGCAAACAGAGAACGATTGTAAAGGTGGTAGGAATAGGGTTGGTAATAGAGGACGATTACTAAAACAAAATTTTAAATTAGATTCGAATCAAGAAAGGGGAGGCTTAACCTAACAAATTATTATTATTATTTTGAATATGACTGAAATTCAAATGAAATCCATCGCATCTTCATTCTTTTTAGAAACCTGACGTGTTCTTTTTTTTATTTGTGAAAGGAGAAAATTGAACTATTATTTGAGAAATATTATTCTACAAACTTGAAATGTTAAAAATAGTCGGTAAAAGGTAAAATTTAGTTCATAACATTTGAAAAATGATTTCATTTTATTTTTAACAATTTTAAAAGTATCATTTTATTCTTTAACGTTTGTAAAATAGTATAATTTGCTTATTAATATTATAGAATAGTATATTATCTCTATAATATTTATAAAATAGTACATTTTACCCCTTAATACTAATTTCATTAAAATCTTATTATATAAATGTTAATTTTATCAATATTCTATAAATGAATTATTAATTAATCATTAAAAAAATAATTAATAAAACTTTAATGAAATTAGTATTAAAAGGATAATTTACATCATTTTACAAATATTAAAATGTAAAATGTATTATAAACATTAAGAGGTAAAGTAATATCTTAAAAAATATTAAAGAATAATTTAAACTTTTTAAAAAATGTTAGGGATAAATTATACCTTTTACCAAAATAATCCCAATTAAGTTATCATCTGAGATTTCAACCTCACATTTGAGAAAAAATTGAATTAGGGCGGCTAATTTTAGTTTTTGTCACTATGTGCTAGCCGTAAATAGAAATACATTTTCTCTTCTAATGTATAAACTATAAAACTAATTGGATTAGAGTTCAATATTAACCATTAAGATTGAGTATATTGTTTAATTTGAACATATGAATTTGTCATATGCATTATTTAAAAAATGTGATTGAGAAATTATTAATTATTTTAAAATTTTATTTAATCCACAAAAAACAAGGTTGTGGATTCTGTATTATGGAAAAAAAATCAAACACAATTATTAGGATAAAATTCAATTTATATTGTCGAAGCAAACAATGCCATTATGCAGTCCAAGCAAAAGAGGGGTTATATTATATCTTGAGGGACAGTTCTGTATTAGGTTTATTTTTAAAATAGTTCTGTACTGATACCGATCAATATTAATATCGTTTCGGATAATTTTTTATAATTATAAAATAATTCTTGAATTTTATAAAATTTGTAAAATATTTTATAAATATATAATATTATATAATTTTTAACTTAACTTTAAACTTAAAAAGGTTAAAATACAAAATTTTCTTTTAAAAATTTTTTAAAAAATTTTAATATATTTTGTATTTTTATTTTCAGTACTGACATGTAGTACTGATCAGTATCGATAATAACAACTAATGCTGATATTTAAATTCGATACAAAATTCTTTAATTTTATACTTAATCGACACCAGTATGAAATTTAAAACTCTATTATAAATACGTGGTGAGAAACTAGAGTGGATTAAGATTATTACATAATTACTGGCCGATATCCGACGAGTATCGATACAAAATTTAAAACCTTACTTCAAGTACGTGGTGAGAAATTAGAGTGGATTAAGATTCCTACATAACTACTTTGAGAGAAACAGGAAAACTTAAGTCGGAAGACAACACAAAAGCCATCAAACTCAGACCCTTCCATGTGTTACTAAAGACAACAAACTGATTGGATTCTTCATTCTATATATATATATAATGAAGAATCCAATCACGTGGAATTCTGAATGGATATTAGCTGGCAATAATGCCACACAAGTTCTCAATATATTATTGATTGAACAAAAACCAACCCACCACCATTACTCCACCCCATGCCTTCTGCTCGGAATTAATTCTTCATATTTACATCTAAGTCAAAGACAAACATTTAAAACCTAACGGGACAATAGCATCTAATTTTTTGAGATTTTTTTATTTCTATGTTAAACTTTTAAAATTTTTTAATTCAATACTGAAAATTTTAAATCTCTTTTAACTTAAACCAAAAGGTTAATTTTATTAGTTATTTGCTGATAAAAATATCGAACTATAGATATATATATATACCATGTAAATTTTCAGTAACAGTACATAAAAAGAAATTAAATTCGGGTTTAGAAGATGAAGAGTTAGAAATGTATAAAGGTAACTGAAAAAAAAAAAAGAATCAATAGCAATGTAGAGATTCACATGGCATATATGTCTATGTTTCATTAATTATGCCAGCAAATAGTTAATGAAATTAACCTTTTAATTTTAAATGAGTTTTAAAAATTTAATCACTAAATTGAAAGGTTTTAAAATTTTTGTATTGAAATTAAAAAAATCTTGAAGGATTGAACATTGGCGAATCTATTATCCCAAATCTAAAAACTTCTTTACATTATGCTACTTTAGAGAGAAAATGGCATCTACATATGGTTTGTGCTGAAAATAGTAAATATATTGTTTTAGTTAATTACATTATTTATATAAAACACGAAATTAGTGTAGGATGTAGGAAGCTAGTTATAATATTTGTGTAGAACGTAGTTTTGTATTTTAATAAGAGTTCTAACATATTAATATTTATTTATTTTTTACTTGTTCAGTTATGTATCAACTTATATAATAGGTTCCATGCCTCATTTTCAAAGGAACTTCCACTTTTTGTTTTGTTATATTAGTAAATAGCATGATGTACTTTTCCTACTCATTATAGGATTTTCCTAACCCTCATTTATAGCTTTCTACTTATGATCATCATGAATTAAATTATAATCTAAGCCGAAGAGTTCCTTTAATTCTAGTAATTTTTAAACAACTTTTTCATTAGTAAAATCTCTTTTTACTTGTAATTCAAAAACTTTTTTGGAATGAAAAATAAATCAAATCCTTTTGTTAGGTTATTGTTTTCTTTTATATATCCTTATTCTATATTTATCAATCTCTCATTTTGTAGTTGTTGAACAACCTTCCAAACTAATGATGCGAGTTCGATTCCCGTTTGATGATTGAATAAAAATAGTTTATTATAAGTTTGAGTAAGTTGTTATGGTGTCTAAATGAGTTATTCATCTCCATGCTTGTTGTATTCAATGATATAAATGTAAAAAATAGTTATTTTTCTTTTTTAAAATTAATTTTTAATTTTTTTGAGTTGTTCATAGATGAGGTAGAAAATTAATAAGGATCAAAATTTTAAGAATATATCATCAAATATTTAATATGATTCTACAAGATTTCTTACATAAGGATTTAGAAAATATTGTATCCCCAATTACACAAGTAAATTATTGATAAAAGTCCACCATACAATTTGTTATATAAATAGGTAAATGTTCCTTTTTATTATAAAAAGCAATAGTTGAAAATGAGGCAAAAAATGTCCTCTGTTATCGAACCCTACTTGTAGCTTAAGGGGCCAAATGAATTTTGTCTATTATAATATTAACGTTATAAAAAAATTAATGAAGCCATACATCGTGATAAAAAAGCATCAATAGAAAAAGAAAGAATTTGGCTATATATAAATATGAGTTCAACTTGTCGACCATACTATTGGTATAGTTTGTACAATGACAACTAATCTTACATGTTGTATCATGAGATTCTTAGTTGCATTACTTATACCTTTGGGATTTTTATTAGTTGAAATTTTTAGAAAAAAAATGAAAATGGGGTAATTAAACATGGATCCATATGCTTGTGGTTATACACTCTTTAAATAAGAATCCTATTTTTTTGTGGTTATTATCAAAATTCCAACTATTATACAACTCATCAGATGAGATTTCTTTTTTAATTATTCTTAAAGGAGAAGATTCTTCTTTTTGTTTTAGATCTTCCAAATCATTTTTGCATGAGATTCAAACCAAAAACCATTCTTTAAACTTATAAATTCTCACAACTAAAAAAAGAATATAAAAACTCCTTTGAAAATCTAAAAAAATGGATTTGATCCAACTCAAAATAAAAAAATGGTTGCTGATTAGGTGGGTTTGATAGCTCTATATGAATTAACAGTTTTTAACCCTTTCCCAAGCCTATGTGAATTACAAACAGAGTTTAAAAATATTCTGCCAGATAGGGTAGACAAGCTAACTCTCAGCAGTAAAATCAAAATAAAAAATATTTTATGTATCATAATAAATCTAATAAACTAAATATTTGACGGAAGATATGAGTAATATTAATGATATTCCCCACTATCTTTAAGGATTATTAATAATATAGAAAATCTTACTTTTATCTCTCATTTTTTAACCTAATAGTCACTAATGACTTTTTTGAAAATTTTGTGCAACTAGCTATTCTACATTTTGATAGCCATTATGACCACTGGAGCATACTGATGGAAAATTTCTTAAGATACAAGAAGTATTGACAAGTTATCTAAAGTCGTGTAGTAGCACTAATACATAATATGGCACTCATAGATACCCAAAAAAAAAGAAGAAGAAATTAGATGCTCTAAAGTTGAAATATTTTAAAAGTGAAGATTTACTTATTTCAAGCCATTGATTGATTCATTTGGAAAGTCATTCTTATAAAAAAAAATTCCAAAGATATTTGGAATTCAATGAAGAAAAACTTGTTAAGAGTGGAGCATGCATACCTTCAAGTCTTGAGAAAGGATTTTGAAATTCTTTAGATGAAGGATGGTGAATTTGTTACTAATTATTGTACAAGAATCATACTAATAACAAATAAAAATGTGATTCTATAGCGAGAAGATGAATGATATTGGCATTATTAAGAAGATATTACATTTTGTGACACTAAAGTTTTACTATGTTTTTTACTCAATTAAAGAATCTAAGGACATTGACGCTAGTGAACTTTAAAGTTCTTTGTTAGCCCATAATTGAAAGATGAATAAAACTTTTACAGAAGAGTAACCTTTAAAGACCTATACTTGTACTTATTCAAATAAACTCAAGAGGAAGAGGTAGAGGTATAAGAAAGGGAAAAGGAATAGGTGAGAACAAAAATAGGAATAGTGGACAATTTCAAGGCAAAAGTAAAGGATAAAATAAACAATTTGATAAGTCAAAGGTAAAGTGTTTTAAATGTCATAAATGTTGCTATTATCATTTAGATTGTTATACTAACCTGTTTAACAATAAGGAAAAGGGATAAAAATAAAATTTTGCAAAAAAATAAGAAGTTAAAACTCTATTGATTATAGTAATAGGTAAACATCATCAAGAACCTTATATCTATGGTATGTGGATAAATGTTGCAATAATCATTTATATGGTAAAAAGTCTTCTTTCTCTCCCTTAAAATGAAGACTTTCATTCTATTATAAGTTTTGAAGTTTGTTTTATAGTGAACATAGTGGAATAGGTTGATATTATTATAAAAACCAAGAATGGTTTTTTTAAAAAAATTTCCAATGTTTTTTATTTACTGAGTGCTGGTCAATTACAAGAAAAGGGTTATGTAATTACAACTTTTAAAGGTACTTATCAAATATATAACCCTTTTAAAGGAACTATTGCTATAATTTTGATGAGTTCTAATAGACTGTACTTGATGACTAAAGTCAAAAACTCCTTATTACTTTGGCACTTTCATTATGGTGACCTTAGTTATGGAGGATTCAAAACTCTTAAATAGAAAGAGATGATTAATGACCTTCTTTAAATGTATTGTTGACAATCAACATTGTTCAACATTTCCTAAAGGAAAGTCCTGTTAAGATGTTTTGTAGTTAGTTCATTTTGATATTTGTTTGGCTAATAAAACCATCTTCCAATGGGGTAAAAGTTACTTAATTACCTTTATTAATGATTATTCTTGAAAAATATGAGTTTATTTTTTATAGGAGAAATCAAAAGCTTTTAGTGCAATTAAAAGCTGCATTTAAAAGGTTCAAGATACATAAATCAATAATATTATCCAAGTCCTTCACATTGACTGTAGTGGAAAATGTTATTTCAAAGGATCCACAATTTTTTTTATGATGATCATGACATCTGAAGAGAGTTTGTAAATGCATATACACCATAATAAAGGGTGTATTAAAAAGAAAAAAAGAATCATACTTAATATGAGAAATATGCTTATAGGAGGGAGAATTCTACAAAGTTTTTGGTTAAAAGAAATAAATTGGAGTATTTATGTCCTGAACAGAAGCCTTACTTTCTATTCAAAACATAATAATAGAAGAAGCCTAGAATAGAAAAAAAAAAACTAGCTAAAGATCACTTTAGAATTTTTTTATTGCATTACATATGTACATGTTCCAGATATGAAGAGAAAGATGCTTGATGATAAAGGTGAAAATATTACTTTCGCAAAATAAGTGAAGCACCCAAAGCATATAAATTATTCAATCCATTAGCGAAGAAGATTATGATTAGTAGAGATCGTCATGCATTTCTTCTAGCCACACATGTGAGAGATGTAGAAAGAGTGTGGGGGAAATGTGTGGAGTGTGGGCAAGCTAAATCGAGAGTTCAGCCTCATGAGTTGTATAAACCATTGCCTATACCTAAAAAACCATGGGTAGATATTTCCATGGACTTTGTTTTGGATTTACCTAGGTTTAGGAAAGGTCATGATTCTTTGTTTGTAGTTGTTGATAGGTCTTTAAGATGGCACATTTTATTGCATGTCATAGAACCAATGATGCATCTCATATATTGCTGAATTATTCTTTTTTAAAATTGTTCACTTGCATAGGGTACCAAAAACTATTGTTTATGATCATGATGCAAAATTTTTGAGTTATTTTTAGAAAAATTTGTGGGGTAAATTAGGAACAAAACTTTTGTTTTCTACTACTTGTCATCCACAAATAGATGGTCAAATTAAAGTGGTAAATAGAACTCTAGGTTCTTTGTTGTGTGCTATAGTTGGAAGAAACTTGAAAACATAGGTAGAATCCTTGCCATTCATTGAATTTTCTTACAATCGAATGATGCATAGTGCTACTAGTTTTTACCATTTGAAATTGTTTATGGCTTTAATCCTTTGTCTCCATTAGATCTTGTTCCATTACCATTAGGTGAAAGACACAACTTGAATGGAAAGAAGAAAGCTAAGTTGTTGAAACAGCTTCATGAAAAGGCGAGGCAGAATATTAAAAGAAAGATGCAACAATATGAAAATCAAGCAAATAAGGGTCGAAAGCAAGTAATATTCAAACCTGGTGATTGTGTTTGGGTATACTTTAGAAAGTAAAAGTTTCCCAACAAACTAATGGTTTTGGCTTTCCCCATCAACCATACAAAGAGAAAAGAAATTTGGGCATTAATCAATCTTTAGCCTATCTTTGGTAGCTAGTTTCCCTTTAAAAGCCATCCAAAGTATGAAATTATGACGAGGTAAGTTGGCAAAGCACCACACTAAATTAGTCCACTTAGGAGTTTTAGAATTTATGTATTTTAGAGGAAGAGCAAACCTCAAGGAGTCAACATTATTTGGTAGAAGTTGAGCTTGAGGGTTTTGGTACGAAAGAGGTCATTTTGAGTTGACCTAGTGCAAATGAAGAATTATTGTAAAAATGATGAGACTTCACTCTTGATTACAGGAAAACAAATAAGTTTCTCACAGACTATAGATTTTATGTTTCTTTCAACTATTTGTCTACATGCTAAAGAAGTTTATAAAGTAAATAAACGGTGGTTTATATAGACACAATCAATGACCAATATCAAAGAATGATCAAAGGCCAAGATCGTAAGACCTTTTGTTTCCTAAGGTGTCTTACCAAATATTCCCCAAAAATTCAAATTTCCTCTAAAAGCTAAGAATAGAATAGTTTGGCATTTGTAGTGTGACCTTTAAACTTAAAGTTTATGCAACATATGTAAGGCTATAACGACGACTTTATTTCCCTTTGGGATTCATAGGCAAACACCACCATGTCTATTCATAGTCCTTCACAAAGCTAGCTTTTGTGAGGCCTACAGGGATGATTGATACTCCATACCTTGAGGCAGTAGACTTTGTAAAGCCCTCTAAAAGTCTTCCTTATCTTAAAACATCAAACTCTCCAAGAACTTGTGCACAGCTAACTTACCATCCCTTTATCTTACAAACGTCCCACGTCAACTTAAATGCAACCATGCGTGCTAGTCTCCCTATCATATTCACCTAGAACTCTAATGTAAAATGGAGATGTCTAATTGAGTCCCAATATATAATTTTTTTTAAATCTCACAAACTCTCTTTTATCTTGAATTTGACTTTATTATTAGATTGTGAGTGATGAAAATCCTTTTTTTAGCACATTATAATCTTGGAAAGCGTTGGTAAACTCTAACATGACATATATCTTGAGAAGGTTATTATAGTTTAGTGAATAAGATTATACATATCACATATAATAAATAACGAATTAAGAACTTCAAATAAATTATTTAATTCATCAACAATTTAAAACTGAATTGTAAATTCAATTGAACTAGTAATTGAGCTTATAGCACATTATAAATCCAATCTCTCATAAATATTTGAAAATTTTCAAATCTAGAAGTCCCACTTCCTAATCTTGAAAACAATCCAAGCAATTATGACCCATGAAAATACCCTGAACCAAGCAAACCAAAGGCGGCGACCCGAATGTGAGAAGAAGAATCAGGCAAGTACTAAACTAAACCGGTTTGAGATCCGACCCGTTTCTCTTTTCCCCGTTTCAATTTTTGCGAGTCAGCTAAAACTATTCAATATCGTAGCTACGAAGGAGCAAAAAACATACGCTAATTTCCCAAACGCTGCCCACCACTCATTATCTTTCTCACCGTCTTCTGACATAAAGAGAACTCGACAACAACTTCTGTTTCTCGATATTCTTAGTGTTGTTGTTGTTGCGGTTTTTGATCTTTTTGGTCCCTCGGTATTTTCAGTTGTGGGTTTCATGGGTTAGATATTTTTGTCAGCATCTGAGCTATTGAGATGGAGTGGGACAGCAATTCGGATCTGAGCGACGAGGACGAGGAGTACTCACTTGACGACCCCGCGAGTGGCGGTGACGCTCATGGTCCGCTTCCCTTTCCCGTTGAGAACTTGCTTCAAACGGCGCCATGTGGGTTCGTGGTCACTGATGCTCTCGAGCCTGACCATCCCATTATTTATGTTAACACGGTCTTTGAGATGGTCACTGGTTATCGAGCGGAGGAAGTGCTGGGCCGTAATTGGTCAGTGTGAATTTCTCATAAAGCCTTTTCCTTTGTGCGGTTAGTGCGAGAAATGACGACTTATTTTATGCAAAGTTTGTTAATTTTTCATGTTGGTGGCTCATTTTACTGTTTTTCTTGATCCTTTGCATTCTCTAAACCTAGTCTGTAGTTGGGTTATTTAGTTCAAATGAAACCCAACATTGACTCGTCTATGCTAGGACATCTTTAGGAGGAAGTTGTGGTTTTTTTTTTTTTGTATACAATGCTAAGCTGCTTTTCATGAGGGATTATGGAGCTGTTAGTTTCAAAATGTTCCAATTATTTGAGGATGCAGTTGCATTTGCTGTCTTGCTCTCTCTTCTTTTAGTATTAGGACATCAACTGGGATACCCTTGTGTCCAATATGAACGAAGTTTGGGAGAAAGGAGATGTTAGAGAAACTGCTTCAATGCTGAGTAAATTGCTTTGAGTTGTCAGATTAAGGTTTTAGGGATTGGGAAATAGGTAGGCATTACTGCCTGCTTAAGCAAGCAACGCACGACAATAGTGAAAGCGTTATATTTCAGTTTACTGTAGAATTGGCATTTTATTGGTCAGCTTGAATTATATTTTGGATTTTGCTGCTGAAAGAGGCATTTTCGGACATATATTACAAAGCAGTGCTCATCTAGACCACATAACCCAGATTAGTGTTTTGTATATGTGAGTTCACACATTATAGCTGAATTTTGCCGTAATTCTGTTTTTTTTTTGCCAACTTAGCAGTTTTTGGCACTAGATTTGTGTATGTTTATCAAAATTTGCTGACTTGCTGAGAATATGTTGGTCAATAATGGTTGAATTTTCTTATTAATAATAATTTTAGTCCCTAGATAATATATAGATGACTCTTGGCATGATGCCATGTCAATAATTTTTGAAGTTGGCAATTTTTCCAATGTTTTTTAGTAGTTTTTGGAAGTTCAGCAAATTGGGACCTTCAGTCCCTTTTGAGTAGTTATGAATAAGGAATTTTCGTTATTTTATTGGCTTACATCCAATATAGGCATGGAGGAAAAGCTCGTTGAGTTTACATACTAGAGATGGTGGCTTTTGTTTCCCCAGTGCAAGAAAATGACGGCCTACCGCTATTCTTGAACATATCTTTGTGTTGGGTTTTGTAACTGTAGTTTGTGTCTTGTTGAGCCTTTGCCAGTCGAAGCCTCATACAAGTCCAATGCTTCGTTTAGATCATTCATTGGCTATGAATGTTTATGTATTGGGTGACAATTTGCAGCATTAATCTTCTGTTTTTGTGTTATTTTCTGATGGAAGTCCTCCCTTACGTGTTTATTCAAGAAGAAAGTATAGGACACATGACAGAGAGTCTCAAGACCAACTCT
>JAOXYD010227779.1:0-18268 GCA_028565735.1 Pinacopodium congolense
AAAACGTGATTTTAAATGTGTTGATTATGTGATTTTTTGTGTGTTATATGCTAGAGTGAGCACATCGATGATGGCCACTTACTGAGTTTTCCCTAAAAACTCACCCCACTCAACATTTCAAGTCAGAGGGAGCTCGACTTCTAGCTTAAGATAGTATAGAGAGAGTGAGAGCTGCATACTTACAGACTTATCATGGATCAGAGGTTGGTCAGTTGAAGTCTCAAAGAGTCTAGATATCATGTTTTTGTTCTGTTTGCTGCTTATGTACAGTATATGATTATGTATAAATGGAATTTTTTTTAATGAAATATGAATTTTGGTGTCTATGTTGTGTCTATGTTCGTTCTGATTATGTTATATGATACCTAATGTTATTGCTCTAGCATGCCACCGTTGTAGGGTATTTACTCAGATTTTCGTTAGAATGTCGGGTAGGTGTCCTATGAGAGTAGGATGCTACAGCATTCCTTGAATGAAAGAAGCTCAAGCAAGACAAAATGGGTAAATACTTATACCACCATAATAAGGATTAATGTAATCTTAAGATCTCATCTTATATTGTTTAAGACCCTATAGGTTAAGGGGAACCTTATTATATACTCTTATGACTCTCATCTAATTCTTGAGAATTGAATTTAAGATTTGATACTTTAGATTACTCATGCAAGATACGATCATATAGAATAATTTTAGGAAAGCAAATTAAATTGGATTCAAAAGAGAATTGAGAACAAAGAAAGGTCATTTATTTTTAGATTATTAACTCGTATAAAAAGTATTCAAAGATTGCTAACATCTCTTTAGTAAAAAAATTGAATACATTCATGACATGATAAAACAAAAGAGATCAAAAGAGAGTAAAATGTGAGTTATGACATAGGGTATAGCATATTAAATTTATTTTAAATGATTAATTTATTTGTTGAGATGTCATATCCTCCTAATAGATGTAAGACAACATACTCTTGTAGTATACTGGCCGTAAAAGTTAATAGACATGTATGAGATCTACATAATTCAAATCAAATAAACCTATCATGTATATGTAGGAGATAATAGCCATATATCCACCCACGTTTGGGTTAGACATGATTTACCATTTAATTTCATAATGGTAGATAACATTTTTTTAATATAATGGATGATTTTTGTAATAATCCATTAAGTAAGAAGTGCAAAAATTTATTAGATTGGAATAGATTTTCTACAAACAAAGACGTCTAGTGAATTATAAAAACAATTCGTAAGTGATTATCGTTATATTCATGCATATTTAGTTTGAATGATCCTACAATCCTTGTTTGCGATTATCTTAAAATCCATCAGCTTAGTTTTCTATTTTCCTAACTATATAAATTGGCTTTTTTTTCTTTTATAACTTGGATAATCAAAAAGTGAATGAGGATTAGGAGTTACTTTGTCCTTGCTTTTTTCAATCTTCCTCTGTGCAAAGCTACTTTAAGTAGATGAATTTCAATTCTATTCAACAAAATTTAAAATTTTAATGCAAAGTTATTTGATAATAAAAGAAACTTATTGTGTTTATGTTTTAGGCAAAGTGGTTCTGAAGTATAAATTTTATATTATGTTTAGATGTGATTTATAATTTATTCAATTACCAAATCCTTAAAATATATTACTAGAATATGACAACAATTGTAGTGTATTTTTAAAGGGGACTAAATTTTATATGTGTTTTCAGATCTAAGATGTGTTGGATGACCTAAAGGATAGAAACCTATAGAAAGACATCCCTTTGAGACCCAATTTATAATTATTGTGATAAGAAACATTTGTCATTTTAATAAAGAAAGTGCATCTAGAGAGGACCAATCCACTATTTACACTATGTTCTTGCCAATCCTTGAAAGAAATTTTAGTGCTATTATTTAAAGGAATGAGCAAAAAGAGCTTGAGACTTGCCTAGAAAGTGATATGCGAAAACTTTTTTTGAAAAAATGATTTTCATTTGTTATTGAACGTCTTAGGACATTTTTAATTAGGTTAATGGTCCAATTTACCCCTTAAGGTTTAAACCAATATTTAAAAAAAAATGTCTAACATTGCACCGCATTTAAATAAGAAGTAACATTTGTTTAAAAAATTAAAAGTTTCCAAAAACATTTTAAAAAGCTCATAGCACTAACAAAACTATTAAATCTCCGTTAGCTACCTCCTAATGTGGTCTTATTATGTTATATTAATGCTACATCAACTTACCAATGTGGCTAAAACTTAATGTTTGAGATTTCAATTTAGGGATCTTGGGACTAAAACCATTAAATAAAAAGACAAGGACAATAGAATTTGTTGTGGATCATGGCTTATAATGTTCCTATCTTTACATATTATAGGTTCACTTTCATTAGCATTGACAACAAGAAAAGAAGGATTACCATCAGATACATTTGGCATGAATGACCACTTGGGACCTGAGGGGAAACTAGCACCACCACATTTAAGAAGGCTAGATTCCTTATTGGTCTATTTTCTAATCTACACCTAAAGGTAAGTGGACCCCATCAAAAAATATTTTAAAATAGAAAGAATCAAGTATTGTCTGCACAAGAATCAGATTTTACATGCTAAGTTAAACAATATTTAATTATCCAAATGACTCTATTTAACTAAGTAATAAAAACATAACGAAATAATTAAAATAAATAAACTAGTATTTAATCTAACATAAGTTAATGAACATAGAATTTCACCAATGATAAATCTAGTAAGGCTTAAGATTTTAATAGGTTAATCAAACTCATCGAGCTAATTGTTATATCGACCTAGGATAATATTCAATTAAATAAGATACCATTAATGGTAGTGGAAATACTTTTTCTTTTTTTAACCTAATTTATTTACTTGGTCTATAAATAAATTGGAATAAAAGACATAAAGTACAAGAAGCTTAATCCTAAGGTCTTTAGATCTAAAAATTCTTGCAAAAGAACTTAGAACTTAATCTATATATAAACTTAATTATATTAGCTAACAGTATTCTAATAACTAAGAGTCAATGGTCAAGGATTCCTTAACTACCAAACAATCCAACTTAAGTTACCAATCTAATCAAGATAAGTTAAGCACTTAATTAAAGAAAAAACTTCCAATCATTAAATCATAACCTATTTACTTTCCTAACACTAACTAAAGCAACTTAAGCACACATGTTTGACAATCAAAACAAAGATAAAATTATAAAACTCATACTTATTACTGAAAAATAAAGATTCAATATAAAATAAAAAAGAAGGAGTGAAAGATACAATCGAAACTAGATACATGAAAGATACAATCGAAACTAGATACCCTTATTTAAAATTTTATTTCCCGATCCACCTTGAATGCATTTTAAGAAATCTAGATCACTAACCCAATGTAAAGGAAGAACAAAATGAAAACAAAAGACCTAAGCTAAGTCTTGATTCTCTCTATGCAACTCTCTTTCTTCTCTTGATCTTGACTCCTCTTTATAGATCCTAATAGTAGGTTTTAGGGTTTTAAAAACCCTAAAATAATCCAAAGGCAAATTAGTCATCTTTTGACCCAAAATACTTTTTTAGCTTGGATTTCATAGATGTAAAACAACAATTGAATTTGAGGAAAAAGATGTCATTATATAGAATCATTTAATTAATGACTTCATTTGGAAACTAAATAGTAATACACATGAACATTAACAATGAATTTTTGAACAATTATTTAGCTTTTAACTTTTTCCTTTAGGAAAGTGATGTTTCATGCGAAGATCAATGATTCCATTAAATAAAAGATTTTGCTTCTATAAAAATTCATAAAAAATCATCTATTTCATGTACTTGAACTCTTAAATCTAAAATAAACCTAAAACCAAACAAAAGGACTAATAAATAGAATAAACAACATTAAATAATGGATAAAAACACCAAATCATATCACATAAAACTATCTAATTTACCCATTGGCAATTTCTTCATACTTAAACTATTTTTTATTCACATAAAAGGGGAATGAATTTCAAGAAGAGAGATTGGATTTTTTTTAGAAGAATTTTTACTTGATTATGAGAGACATGGATTTGTTTTATAAATGGCTTTTCAAAATCGGAGTGTGGTTTGATTTTTGACAAATAATATGTGATTTTTTAAATTACAAGTGGTATAATTTACAGGTGGAATTATGAGAACTTTTCAATAACAAATGTTATATTTTTCTTACAAATGGTTTTTTTTTTTAAGAAATGGTTTTTTTATAAATGGTATATGTTTAGCAAGTGTTTTCATTAATAATCGATATTATTTTTTATGATGTCAAAAAAGGAGAGAGAGTATTGTGATATTAAGAAGAAATATGAATTTTAAGTATAAAGGGGAAGAGAGATATCATTTCAAAATTTAAATAATGCATTTACATAAAGAGATTTGCAATTACTTATGCTTAATATCACATGTTTTGTCATCATCAAAATGGACAATAATGATAAACTATGGGAGGTTCCAATCCTGTGTTTTGATGATAGAAAAGCATTCCTTTCACTAATGTTTTTGTTTTGATGTGCTAGAAAGATAGGTTAAAGCAAAATATGTAAGGACATATGATGGAGCCTAATATAAAAGAGCACTGATGAAGGAAAAGACAATTATAACAAGCATTGAAGTGTTGGAAGGAAGATTAAGATAAAATGAAGAAGTTTAAATGGGTTTAGGAATATGTTTTAGTATGTACCTAGACTTGATCATAATAATACTTGAAAATAACTTACTTTTTCATGTCACATTTGTATAAGTATTTGCATATAGGCTTTGGATAAATTTCTTAGTGATTAATTGAATTTGATTATGGCATGGACATATTAGGATTTATTTTAAAATGACATAAAAGTTTGGAATAGCAAGATAAAGAGGAAATGTGCGAATTATTTTAAAGAAAGCCTCTTGAAGTGTCAAAGTGCTTTGAAATGTTGTTTATATGTGTTTGAATATGTTTAAGTTTGATAAGGATGTATTTTTATGAATTTTCATATGTGATTTGATGTAAACTCACCCTAATTTTGATGTCAAAATGCCTAAATTATATTCATTACTAGTTTAAATGTAGGTTTTGAGCTAAAGAGATGCATTACAAGTGAAAAGACCAATTTTAGAAGAGTTTTAAAGCAAATTAGGCAAAGCACTCAAAATCAGGGAGTTCAACTTTAGGTATCAACAGTGTCATTGAACTACCCAAAAACTGTCATTGATCCTAAAACGATATACCATTCAACAGTTGTTGATGTATGGTGCTGTTAATGTTTTATTAAAGGTTATTGATCGTCCAAAAAAAAACGTTATTTCATTCCATATCAAAAGGCAATTAAGACCTTTCACCTCCAAAATGATTTAACCTTAATTGAAGGAGTATATAAGGCTAACAATAAACCTAGAGAAAAGAGTTTTTTGTCACTTTCTTTTCACTTGTATTAGATACTTTTTTTATTTTTCTCCTTAGTTTAGTTATTTATACTTCCTTTAATCTTGTATTAGTGATTTCCTTTAAATATTTGGCTTTAAATAAGAGAATATTTAGTTTTCATTGAGTTTTTACTGCCTTATTATTCTTGAGTTTTCATGTTGTTACATTTGATTTGCCTTTAAATACTTGTTTAACTCTTGAATACCTTTACATATATTGTTGAATCTTGCCTTTCATTATTTTTATTTTATGATTACATTATGTTTTCTTTGATTTGAATTGTTGTCTTGTTTAATTTCAATATGGTTGGTTAATTTTTCTTGGGTTAGAAGATATTAAAGGGATGTATGGATTGTAATTGTAAGATGTGAATTGGATTTTGAATGGGTGTTATGTTTTATGCTAAGGTTGAGTTGAAACTCTGATTACATGTTAAAAATTAGGATTCATTTTGTAGGATTCGCCATCCTATTTTTGATTTCTAGTTTGAATGTTAGATATAAGCTTGTGATTCATAATTGTCCTTATGAATACCATAAGTAGCAATAAGTTAATTGATTTTGTAAGTGAAATTTAATTAACTTAACTAAGGGTTTTGATTCTTTAAGTTACGTGATTTGAGCTTGCAAGATTCTGGCTTAAGTTAACTGATCTCTAATATTTAATGTTGTTACACCATTAAATCTAGAGATTGCATCTTAAATTATCTCTAATTCCAATTAGTTACCTAAAATTGGAAGAATATAGGACATTAAAGCTTATTTATGTTTATAGGCTAACATCTTAAGCATAACATAATCTACATGTTTTTTATGATCAATTGTATATCTTAAATCCTAAAAATATCTTCTACCTAACCTTACATTATTATTGTCTATTTCTTGCCATTCCATATTCTTGTTTATTCATATTAATTTCGCTATGATAGTTTTTTTTCTTTGAATTCCATAAAACTAGGAGTTATCTTCTTCTTTTTTTTGTGTTCAACATTAGAAATAACATTGATACTAATAACTTCTTTATGGAATTAACAATGACTTACTCCACTGCATAATGAGGAAGTTAGGTTATTATTATTTAGTAGCTTGCAACTGTTGTACCAAATTTTTGGCATTGTTACTAGGGAACTAGCATTAGTCTTTTATTATTTCTTATGATACTTTTTTTTCATTTATTGATCTTTCTCTACTTATTTTCTATTTTTTATGTACTACAACCCTTAAAAACATCCAACGTTGCAAAAATTTGCTATAGAGAACAAAGGCTTTTTACTTTCTCTATTTAATCTATTTTCACTTTCTCATATGGGAGGTCATACGACACATTGATAAGGATGAATTTTGTTATGATTTTGTATATGAATTCACTTGAATTCATACCTATTTTTAGTTTTAAAGTGCTTAAATTGTGTTATTATACGTTGAATTACAGGTTTAATCTCTTAATATGAGTTTTGGATCAAAGCGTCATGTTTTATAGGGAATTCGAGCAAACATTAGAAGGAAAGCTACTGTCTAGAACATCAGCAGTGGTTGAAGGTAACCACCGTTGAAGATGCAATAACCATCATTGAAGGTCAAAGATTGCACCATCAACAAAAATGTAGGACAAACCACCATTGATCATTAATGAACCACCATTGAAGGTCTTACCAATGAATAAAAATAAGGATGAAGAGGTCTATTGCCATCCTCAACCTTACCTTAATTGGAATGGGATATAAGGCCCCTAAATAGGTAGAGACCAGGGAAGAGTAACCATTACCATTTTCCTAAGATTTTCATTTTGTTTCTTGTAATTTCATTATGTTATTAGTACTATAGGTCGGGTTTTGCTACTATTTTTTTTCCAATCTCTTTAGCTTAGTGTTTTAGGTTGTTTTAAACTTTAAGTACAATTAACAAATGATCTTTTACTTATATTTTCATATTTCTATATTTCAAGATGTTTAGATTAGATGTTTGATGATTTTTTAGCTTGAATTTCCTAGATATCATATAAATGTTGGATTTTATATTAATAGATGGCTTTCTTTTCCATTTCAAGCCTTTATTTTAGTTCTTTAAGTTTGGGCTTTTATTGTCTCAGGTTTTTATTTATTAATTACTAGGATGTGTGATGGTTTATCTTACGAGTTTCCAATTATTTTTGATGAATTTTGTTAGTTTTTTCTTTGTAGTGAGATTTTTTCATTTTCCTAGGTTCTGAATTGTTTAATTTCAATGTTTGTTCTGTTTATGATTACTATAGGGTGATTAGTTTGGGTTTTGTGTTTTGGTTGAAATTAAATAGAATTTAGCTATAGAAATCTTAGGGTTTTCATTAGATTAGTGCGGAAATTCCAATATTTCATTACTTATCTTAAATTTTCCAGCCTTGATTTCATTTGATTGAGTATGGGTTACATTTATTTTAATTTCTGTTTGGATTAATTTGAGCATGTATGGCTAATTTCCTAAGGGTTTGAAGTTACTAAGGGATGAAGGGTGAGTATTTATGAAAATGAAGCTGGGATTTTATTGGATTTATATCCTTGTGCTTAGGTTGAATTAGAATGTTATTTTAATGGAAATATTTAGGACTTATTACTAGGTTTCATCACCCTTTTTGATAACTCCTAATTCAAACATTAGGATTAAGCTTTGGTACATAATAGTCATTAGCAATTTTTGACTGTAGCAATAGATTAGTTTTGTAGCTAAACTTAACAAATTATTCTAGGTTTCTAATCCTTTCGGTTATACTTTTAGAGCTTGTGTGATAGTGGTCTAAGTTAGTCATTCCTTCTTACCTAATTCTTCTTTATTATTAAAATTGTGGAGTCTATTCGAGGTTATAGCAGAGTTAGAGGTGTTTCTAAAGCTTGTTAGATTTACCTACTTTAGAGGAACTGAGGATTTAAGAGCTTGTTCAGATCTATAGACTAACATATTACCAAAGCACCATTTATTTAGATTTTAAGATCAATAATTATCCCGAAAGCCTAAGGATATATTCAACCAATTTCTTTGATATTGTTATTAGTTTTGTCATATTTTTGCATTGTGTTTACCTCTTTAATTGTATTCCTGGCACCTTAGCTTATTTAGTTCTCATTGCATCAGGGGTTTTGGTTTTTATTTTCTTTTCAACATAGGAAATAGAAATTACATCCTAAAACCTTGTGGGTTGACTCTAGCTTACCCTACTACACAGTTAGATAGTTAGGAATTTATTATTTGATAGTTTGCAACGTGTTACCAGGCATCAATGATTAAAGAGAGTTTATCAAACTTCTATTCATGAAGATAAAGGATCATCATAATCTAAAGAAGAGGACGAGGAAAGGAACTTAGAGGATTCTCAAGAAGATTTTGAAGACACAATAGACTAATACCAACACACTTAAAGGAGCTTGTGACTCTTACATTTAATCCTTACTTACTTTGCATCAATTATCCTAATATTGGACCTAATTTTGAGATTAGACCTTGTCTAATTCATATTTTTCCCATTTTTATAGGTTTTAAGGAGAACATCTCCTTTGACTTAGGTTACATCAATGATTTAAAAAAGTTCCTCAAGGAGTTTTACATCATTACATGTTCGAGAATTAATCCTACTAGTGTTAAGATAGATCGATTAAAGTTAAGGATGCTTTATACTAGCTACCAGCTAGATTTGTTACCACTTGGGACCATATGCAACAAGTGTTCCTAGAGAAGTAATTTCTAGTATCAAGACCAACAAACATCCAAAAGGAGATTTATGGCATTCAACAAGATATAAGAGCATCACTTCACAAGTACTAGGAGTGCTTCAAGAAGCTATGTAATAGTTGTCCTAACCACCAAATTAGTCAGCAACTATTGATTCATTACTTTTTCAAGGATCTAATGATCATGAATAGAAATATGATCAAAGTAGCAAGTGGTGGGGCATTAGTAGATAAGACACCAGATGATGTAAGGAACTTGCCAACCATGAGATCCAATGTGCAGTAGTAAGGTAGTAGGAACAACTTCTCACCCTCTATATAGCAAGTGAAGGAAGTCGTTATATCAATCTTGGAGTAGCAAGTTTTAAATCTCAAATCTTTAGATGAGTAAGCGATAGTTGGCAAAGAAAAAAGCAAGGTATGTGAAATTTGTTTATTATCTAGTCATCCTACTAATATGTGCCCTACTTTGCAGGTTAATTAGTAGGTTTATGCCATTGGGGGACCCTAAGGATAATAAAAAGGGTATGATCCTTATACAACCACCTACAATTTAGGGTGTAAGGATCATCCAAATTTTGTGTGTGAAGGTAACCAACAAAGAAATGGCTCCAACTTTAGACTTTCTTATGCTCAATACCCATAAGTGTTTAATGCTTTGTTGAGTTCTTATTAAGCACAACAACAGGTTCATCCTAGGCCTTCTCCACACCATCACCATCATAAACTAGTGGAATTAACTTGGAGGGGATCGTGAAAATGTTGGCTACTAACACTCTGTAATTCAAAAAAGAAACAACAAGTAGTATTCAAGTTTGGGGAATCAAGTGAGCCAATTAGCAAACTCTTTATGAAAGTTACAAGCCTAAGTTTTTAATAAACTTTCAAGCCAATCGAAGGGAAATCATAGGAAAATATGTCTGCTATCTCCTTACAAAGTTGAGAGTAAGTTGAGGAACAACAGAATAAAAAAGAGGAAGATGAGATAGTTTAAGAAAAGGAGGAGGAGGATGAAAGGAATCCTAAGGTAGGTGATATGTCCTTTGTTACTACTAACCACATTTCAATTCTTTTTCTTAGCAAGTTGGAAAATAAGGAAGAGCAAGGGAGTGCAAAAGGAGAAGAAGGAGAAAGAGAAAAAGATCTTGCATATTTTTTGCAAGGTAGAGGTAGCCATACCTCTACTTGAAACATTTAAAAAAGTTTTTAAAGGAGTGCTTCATGAGTAATCAGAAGATGTAGGGAGATGCAAAGGTCAGTATATGGGAGAATGTACCATCCATATTATCATAAACAAAGGTCAGTAGCTTCTTTATCCCATGCATAATATAATGCCGAGGTATGAGAAATATATGGTAGAATTAGGAGCTAATGTTAATATAATGCCTTTATCTATTTTCAAATTTCTTAAGTTAGGTCCTCTGAAAGAAAATCTTATTATCCTTTATTTAGCTGATGGTTCTGACACTTACCCTAAAGGAGTATTTGAGGATGTCTTGGTGTGGGTTAAAGATATTTTGTTTGTTGTGGACTTTGATGTTTTGGATATGTAGGATGAGGAGTCTCTCAATCCATCGCCTATTCTATTAAGGAGACCATTTTTTAAGACAACCCACACAAACATTGATGTTCATCGTAAGGAGTTGACTATAGAGCGTGATGGTGATGCTATAAAGTTCAACATCTCTCATGTTATGTGACTTCTTTTCAATTGGGAGACAATTAGAAGGGCAAATATGGCTAGCTCATCAACTGATTCGTGGCATTTTAACGTGAAGCTTAACCTAACCTTCCACTTGATGCTGGATGATGTGCATGAAAATTGAGTTAAACTATAAACTATAAACAAGTGCTTGCTAGGATGAAACCCAACCTTTACTTTAGTTTTTATGTGCTTTTTCTTTTTTAGATAGGCCTTTTGTTAATTTTTTTTCGAGTGCTTTTACTTCCTTTCATTTGCTTTATTTTTAGGTATGAAAATAGACTATGACCTATTTACCTAAGGACTTTGTGGTTTACATCATTCAAAGTAGGATTCTTGTCCTTATTCCTCCTGTTGTGATAATAGCCATTTGAGAGTTTGATCTAATCAATTTAAATAGGAGTGTTCATATCAAAATGTTGTCCTTATCATGAATGACCCTTGGAAAAATGTTTGCCTTCATATCAAAATGTTGGATGATATATCAAACAAGCTAAAAGGAGTTTCCTAGTTAAATAACCAAGGGTCATTCATGATAAGGTGTTTTCCCTCACATTAAAAGACTAGGTAACCTCTTATAAAATGCTCCAAAAAATTTTTTTTTTGGTTTCTTAAACATCTTTGACTAGATTCATATGATAGTCTATATGAAATGACTTGAATGCTTAGTATTATACAATTACGATTGCTTCTTTACTAACATTGTGTTTTACATGTGCTAATAAAGTTTTTGTCGTGATAAAGTTAAGACATGTACATTAAATCAAATGCATTAATTATTTTTATTTATAATTAATTAACTTTTGACTTTTGATTAAGATTGTTTTAAGAGGAATGTTTAGATTATTGCCTGAGGGCAAGCAATAGTTTAAGTGTGGGGGTATTTGATAAGAGTGTATTTTTTACTAATTTTCATATGTGAATTGATGTGATTTCACCTCAATTTTGATGCTAAAAATTCCTAACTTATATTCATTATTAGTTGAAATGCAAGTTTTGAGTTGAAGAGACACATTACAGGTGAAAAGACTAAGCTTAAAAACAATTTAGAGAAACTTAAGCAAAAGACTCAAAATCTAGGAGCTCAACAACGGGTATCAACATTGCCATTGAACTACCCAGAAACTGTCATTAATCCTCAAATGATAGACCCTTTAACAATGGTTGATGTATGGCATCGTTGACGTTCTGTTAAGGACCATTTATCATGTACAAAATGCTATTTCACTCCAAATCTAAGGGAGTATATAAGGCCAAGAATAAACCTAGAGAGTAGAGTTTTTTGCGACATTGTTTTTCACTTAGAGTTGATACTTAGTTTTTCTTCATTTTTCTCCTTAGTTAATTGTTTATGCTTCCTTTAATCTTGTATTAGTAACTGCTCTTAAATTTTAGGATTTATATAGTAGAATATTTAGTTTTTATTGGGTTTTTATTACCTTATTATTCTTCTTTAGTTTCCATGTTATTACATTTGATTTTCCTTTGAATATTTGTTAAACTCTTGAATACCTTTAAATATATTGTTGAATCTTTAATATCATTATTTTAATTTTATGATTACATTTTGTTTTCTTTAATTTGATTTTCTTTTTCGTTTAATTTCAATATGGTAGACTAATTTCTCTTGGTTTAGAAGATATTAAAGGGATGAATGGATTATAGTTGTGAGATGTGAGTTAGATTTTAAATAGATATTATATTTTATGCTAAGGTTAAGTTGAAACTTTGGTTAGATGTCAAGAATTAGGATTCATTTTGTAGGATTGGCGATACATTTTGAAATTTGAAGTTTGAATGCTAAGTATGAGCTAGTGATCAGAAATTGTCCCAATGAATACTACAAGCACCAATAGGTTAATTAATTTTGCAAGAGGATATTAATCAACTTAGCCTAACGTTTTTATTCTTTAAGTTACATTATTTAAGCTTGCGAGATTATGGCTTAAGTTAGCTATTCTCCAATTTTTAATATTGCTACATCATTAAATCTAAAGATCATATCTTAGGTTATCATGTAATTAGGGGTAAATTTACGATCATATCTTATTTGCCTAAAATTGGAAGAACATAGTAAGCAAGAGCTTGTTTGTCTCTATAGGTTAACATATTAGGCATAACACAATCTACATGTTTTCAATGTTTAATTTTAATTCCCAAATTCTAAAAAATATCTTCTACCTAACTTTATGTTACTGTTATTTTACAATATTGTTATCTATTTCTTTCCATTTTGCATTCTTGATCATTCACATTAATTTCGTTAGTATAGTTTTTGTTTATTTTTAATTCCATAAAACTATGGATTATTTTTATTTTTATTTTTTTTCTTTGCGCAACATTATAAATCATTTTAATACTAACTAGATCTTTATGGGATTGATTTTAAGTTACCCTAATTTATAGTTAAAAAGTTAGGTTATTATTATATGGATGCTTGTGGTAGCCATACCTAGGTCAAATGTGGAATGTTTTGGATTTCTTACAAATTGTTTAAAAGCAAGATTTCTAAAAAATTTGCAAATTGCATACCATCTGCTTTTAAAGTTGCATAAAGTTTCACTAAATAGGTCAACTTTAAATTTAAGAAAATTGAATCAACTAAGCTATTAAAGCATCCTTTAAAAATGTTTTTAAAACTCGAGTGAGTTTTTTTAATTAAAATAAATTTTTTTTGAATGTTTAAGATTTATTTCAAGTGGTTTGATTGATTCTACATTAAATTAAGCAATAAATACTTTCCTTTTTCACCATAATCTCATTAATTTGTCTTCCTTAATATCTGCGAAAAAATTCTAATATCCCTTTTACCTTTAGAACCCTATTTCTAAGGATCTTAACTCATTTAGTTGAATTAAGAATCTTTTTTAGTTAGTTTAAGGGGTGTTAAGCTAATTACATCACCTTCATCAAAATATTCAAGTATTCTTGTTTCTTCATCTCCCATCCTCATCTTTTTAGTTATAAATATGTGTTTGAGTTTCTAAACCATTGCACTTTGTGTCTTTAAGCCATTAAAAGAGTTAT
Organism: Pinacopodium congolense; assembly: GCA_028565735.1. Lineage (NCBI taxonomy): Eukaryota > Viridiplantae > Streptophyta > Magnoliopsida > Malpighiales > Erythroxylaceae > Pinacopodium > Pinacopodium congolense. Next base: position 13,857 of record JAOXYD010227779.1, read on the forward strand.
AATTCATTGGTTATCATTTCATACCTCAGCAAATCAGATTTTAGCTTCCAAAGTAATAAACATCATGTTTTCGGAGGTTGTTTAGTTTATATTGTTTAATCTCATTCTTTAAGCTCTAGTTCCAATGTTATTGCTTCAATTTATTTTTTATTGATTGCTTAAGCTTCCAAGAGGTTTATTGTGTTGCTTTTGTATCCGTGGAATGTTAGAATCATTAGTTTATTGAACTAAAATTTAAATGTTGTTACATTGATAGTTTTTATGTTTCCTTTGTTGAATCTAGATCTTTGATGTTTTAATCTTCATTTTTGTAGCTTTAATCATTTGATTTCTTGTTTATTAAGGTCTCGGGAGGTGTTATATTTAATTTTCATTATTTGAAATTTTATATACGTTATTATTTTTTCGCTTTCAATGAAACATAATTTAAGGTGTAATTAGTGTGTTGATTCATGATTAAATTTTGTATTGTATTATTATTCTTGGAAAGGATCTTCTTTGCCATTAGAAAGATCATTAATAGGTTACTCTTCACCTAGAATAAAGAAGATTTGAATAGCTTTGGTTATTTAATGTGAATTGGAATTAATTTATATAATGAATGTCATTGAATGAGCATTATGGAATGTAATAAGTACAGGTGTTGCATAATTTGCTTTTTAAGTCCCTTCTTATATTAATTTTGATCAAGTAATATTTGAATTATATGTACTTGAGTTGAGCCTAAGAGATTGATAGTGGCTATTTTTGAGAGCCAAAATTGTGAATTCTAGTTTTTATTTAAAGGTTATTCTTCATCCATTTTAAGTAAGATTTGTAAGTTTTTTTGTACTCATTTAGAGTAAGATTGTGTTTGGGTTACTCTTTACCCTTAAAGTAAGATTGTAAGGTTACTATTCATCTCCTTAAGGAAAGAAGAATGTTATAAAGGTTGTTCTTTATCTCCTTTGTAGAAAGAAGAGGATTGTACTTTACTTTGATTATAGTGAAATTCTCAACGAGATTTATTGGGAATTAATCTTAGGAGAAAGTGGATGTCTCAAAACCAATTTAAATCACTTGTGTATCCTTCTTCCTTTACTATATTTTTTCACTTGTGTTTGTCTTATAATTAATTGAAATTGGTTATTTTTGCAAAAAAATTTAACATTCCATCTAGGTTCAATTTTTGTTTAGAAACTAAATACAACTAACATTGGTTTAAGTGGCTTAGATTATTTGGTTTTAAAGAAACTTATTTTAATTACCCAATGACCTACCAATTATAGATATAAGATTTTTTTAATACCTAATTCACCCCATTGGGTGTTATAGGGCTTATAAGTAGTTTATTCGAGAAGTGTTATTAACACTTCATCAGACCTTGATAGCATTTATCCACTCCTTAATTAGCTTAGACAAGTGCGTTTTACATTCCATTTTGTCCCTATAACAACATTTTATGCTCCATCATGCTATTTATATACAACACCAAACTTTGTTCACTTCAAGTTCACTTAAATTACTTCAAATTCTTTTTATTTTTTAAAATTTTTATGAATATTACTTAAACTAAATACTCTAATCAAAATTCATATACAAATCTATATAAAGCTTCATTAAGAGCTCAGTACCCTGTATAAAGATTCAACTCCATTTATACAATTCATACCATAATTAAGAAAATCCATAATCAACCAAAAATCAATCAACACCACATACATTAATGACATTATTTATATCAAACCATTTGATTAACAATAAAATGACTATTAAAAATTCTAAAATGAGATATCTAAATAAATCACTTTCAAAAACCTAAAAATTTAAGTGTATCATAAGAAAATATCCTTGTCCTTCCCTTATACTTAAATTGAACATTGTCCCCATCATTCTATAACATCAATAAAAAAAATGAGCAAAGAAATGGAAATAGGAAACTATCTTAGAATTTTATTAAGTTTGACTGAATATGTACAATCCAATTAAAAATAAAAGGAAAAAAAGAAAGAAAAAAGAGATTAAAAATATTGAGAAAATAGATAAACTAAAAAGACAAAAGATAAATTAGAAAATAAAAGTGTATAACTCAATACAATCAATTGCTCGAGCCCAGACCCATAAATCTAATACACTCCAATATCTGGTTAATTTACTATTATTGGTGCTCAAGGTGACCATGAATGTCTCATGGTAACTTATGAAGCAAACATAAGGAGCTCTCCAAAAAGATGACAAAGAAACTGATGGACTTACACCAAGAAAAGGATGTGAATTAGTTTGGGCTGGCTCAATAGTCTCATCAAGTAAGTCTTTAGGCTAAGTAGGATCAATGATAAGGGCTATAAGGTCATCCAACTATCTAGTGCTCTAAAAGGGATGTATACTACCATTTACCTTAGACCTTGTCATACTTCTAGGTCTTTAAAGTTAAAAAGATGATAATTGTTGATAAATATATCACAAAATTCTTTTCAAAATAAACTCCTTTTAATATCTAAAATCCTTGTAGTCACCCTAAAAAACATAGATTCTTGTCCTTTCGATGGAATTACACTACATTCCTCATGTGAGGAATGATGAAGCTAGCTAAAGGAATGCCTGACAGATCACCTAAATCATACAACAACTAATATAAAAGATAAGTCTTCATGAATCTTACCTCATTGAACCCACTCACTCTTGGCTAGACATTGGCACTAAGCAACCCCATTATAATAAGCTTATGAACCCTTAATTGAGATGTTAAAACATAATGACCATTGACTTGCTAAAAATGCCAAGGTATCTCCTTAGGACATCAATATAAAACCATAACTAATTGGACTTGATCAAAAATGACATTAGGATTCCTTTTATACTTGTAAATAGCCTCATAATCTAGTACACCTAACAAACTAAACAAGTAAACTAATTAAAAGAAAATTAAATTAAATAGTTATGTTGCTATCCATAAAAAAATCATGATCTTCTTTAATTGGAATTTATTGCGATATAACTAAAATCTGATTTTTAATCAATCAAATCCTAGATCAACCAAAGGTAAGCGTACCTTATCAAGAAGTAGTATAAAATAGTAAGAAACAAAGTATCGTCTCCTTAGGAATCTAAGCGTAATACTAAGTTAATTAAAATTTAATTAGATATAAAAATCTAAATTGATTGAGTAAAAGAAATAAAAAGGAAAAAAATAAATTAAAAATAAATAACGTTCAATCTAAACACGGGTTAATGAATTAAATTTCTAACAAATGATATTTTAATTGGGGCCTCAAATTTCAATGGGTTAACAAACAAGAAATAAATCATTAGATAGATTCAATGTATTCATCACTGAAACAAAAGTATAATCATTGGTTATAGAAATACCTTTTCTCTTTTAAACTCAATTTATCTAGTTAATCTAATACAAAATGCTTAAACCTAAGTTTATTACATCTAAAAACCCTCACAAAAGAATTTAGAGTTAGTCAACACCTAAATTCAATTATGTCACCTAAGTAATCTTCCAAAAATTAAATACCCATAGTCATGGGTCTCTAAAAATTTAACTAAGATGGTCATTCAAAGAAAGATTAGATTAAGTACTTTAATTAGGCAAAAATCTTCCAATCAAACGAGACCCATCAAAACCTAACCCTAACTAACCAATTTAAGTGTAAACATTCAATAATGAAACCAAGAATATAACATAAAAACACAAATTCATTAATGAAAAATAAGAGTCACCAAAAAATAAGATAAAAAAGATGAAGGAATGTAACTTAAATTAGTCTAAATCATTGAAACCCACTCTCCAATCCACCTAGAATTCTCTTGAAGGCTCTAATCTACTTGCCTAATGCGAATAAAAAACAAAACAAAATAAAACCTATTTAAGAACAAGAACAATTTAAAAATTATCCTCTTCAATTTGTTCTAACCCCCAAAAATCCCTCTTTTCTATGTTTTTAACACCTTTATATAGGCCTTGGGTGGCTGCTAAGACTTTAGGACATTTGGTTGTGATTTGTCAACTTTACCCCTAAAAATTATCATAAAAATGACACTATTTTATATAAAGCCCCAAATTATACCCTAGTTGTAAATACATGTTTTATATATTAATTAGGGATTAAATTGAGTTGGAATTGATGAAATCGAAATAGGAAAATTGAAACTAGAAAATTGATGGATAAAATTGGTGAAAGTAGAATTGATTAATTCCATTATAAATTGAAATTTGAATGTACTATTGGATTAAAAAAATAAACATGATTTTGTACATGTAATTAGAAATTCCTAAGTTAGAATTAATGATATTTGCATCAATTCATTTATGACATATCGCTGTACAAAAATTGAAAATGTGTAACCAAACAAATGTTGACATGTGGTAGCAACATATGGAGACACATAGGCTACTAAGTGTTGGACCAATGTTAGCAAGCATG
>JAOXYD010227786.1:0-18266 GCA_028565735.1 Pinacopodium congolense
AGTGTCCTCCAGTCTCTTTTGAATGACAATGGCTCAGAATTGAAGACACTTCTTCTATAGGAACACGTCTACGAATAAATCCTAAATTTTATTTTATGAATTGTCTTATTTTTTAAGTGTGATTTGAATCGTAGATTAATCAATTTCCAGCATAATCTGTTCTTTTTAAATGCTGATGGAATCAATAGAATAGAATAGAATATTTCATACTAAATCATCTGACATATTTTTGGTTTGTAAAACAGGTTTGGTCACTTGGCCTGCTTTACTTCTGATGTTGAGATGTTTCTTTAACTTTTACCTCGTGGGAAAATTTGGAGTTTGTAGACAAGTTAACGGAGCACTGGTTCTGTTACAACAATGCCAGCCAAAGTGCTTGATAAGCAGTTTATTACAGCATTCAAATTGCAAAAGTTGATTGGGATCACCTACAAGCTTCCCACACTTGGTGAGCAACTCATTTACGAAGAGACCTGCATACACCTGCAAACGTGTACATGGAGACATGCCCATATGATCCAAAACCCAACCATGCATTGCATTAGTTTCTATGTGGGTTTGCAATCTTCTTTGACGTATCCAATTTCTATTCTTTTCGACGAAGAAAAAATTATTTTTTATTGAAAAAAATATCTTCACTCTGAAGAACACTCAACTATTGACTCTTTGGTGTAGCAAATGTAACACAAATAGAATATTTTGCTCAAGAGTGATCAAGTTGCTCAAGAATCAGGATCACCATAGAAATGTCTATTATATCTAGGATTCTGACTGGTATTCTGTCTTCTGTATTGTCATAGACTATTCTAATCACTATCTGTGCTTGTAATGTGATTTCTATTGAAATATTTCTCAAATTGTTTAATAATATTATTGTTGCTATTTCCCAAACTAGACAATTTGCGGTAGAAACGATAGAGACATACTGTATGAATTTTCCACTTTTGAAGGACCTTGGTCCTCAAGAGAATATGCGTAAGGAAGGTTTGCTTTGTATGATGTGCAATCGACTGGTTTAGGAACTTCATTTGATGCTCGGACTTTTTGTTTATGACTTTTTTTCTTTTTTTGAAAATCAGTTGTGATGAGTTATCATAAAGACTTGTTGCAATTGTTGTTATCTATCATAACTTTATAAACAAGTTTATGCTTATATGCGATAGTTGTTCTTCTTTCATCTTTTAGTCTGTCCATAATAAGTAGGATGAATGTGGCACTCCCCCGGCTCAAACCACAATTTAAGCCACAAGATCATCATAAGTCATAACTTAAACTACAATTCATTACAAATCACTATATAAACCTCAATTATTATAAATTTGTTGTTAAAATATATATAATCAACATACAACTCCTTTAAACTATAAATTAGACCTGAATTTTTTACTCTAAATAACTAATCAATATAAACCCCAATATCTCCAAAATAAAAATTATTAGTCATAAATTTTTTTTCTAAATATAGATATCTAATGTAGATTTTAATATAGATCTCATTAATACCTAATAATAATCATCGATCTCAAAACTTATCTGTAAAATGTATATATATATCCATCTCATAAACAATATCCACTTGTAACAAAGTCAATTTATATACAGGCATCTCAATCTAAAAGATAACTCAAAAGTAATTACAACATAGTTGAAATCAACTATTGAACAAAATACTATACTGCTGACCCTACCTAACATCTCAAAACTCAAATAGTAGCACTGGGGTTATCGACGACCTCTCAATCCCATGAAAAAAATATAATGGAAAGAGATGAACTGCCTACTTAGTAAAGGTAACCAGATTGTACCCTTATATCTCAATAACTTAGTAACTCAATAAAGGGTGATTGTACTCTTATATCTCAATAACTTAATAACTCAGTATAGAGTAGAAAGATAGAATAGTAAAGTAAAAGCACAAGTAATATTCAAAATGTATAGTCCATATCTAATATAAAAAAATACTCAATAAATAAGTTTAAAAATTAATATTAGTTTCATTTTACTTACTATCAACTCCAATTATGTTATATTTTCAATTATTGACTCATTTGAGCCCTGCTTAACTTAATAGGTCTACATTCAATGGTTTGCTAGCTCATCTCATTCTCATCATCTCAATCGTCATCACGTGAATATAAAAAATGTAATATAAATTCTCACAATACCATCTGGTACTTCGATACCACTTCGATATCTAATCATTAGCATAGGATCTCCACGGGACTCAAGATACCCCAATACCGATTCGATACCTAACTATCAGCACAGGACATCTCCGGGACTCAGGATGCCCCGGTACCTACACCACGAACTGGTAACTAGCTATATCTCATCCATATCTTAACATCTCATCAATATCAAGACTATCAAATATAACATATCCTAGATGAGCTACTAATCCATCACTATTCTAAACTCAATCCAATATAATCTAACCTATCTTAATCTAATCTCATGTTGTTTTTCCCAAAGAAGTCCATCAACTCTAATCTATTTAAAATCACACACAAGCATTACTCATCATAATATTTAGATCAATGTATAATTATTAAATTTACATTCAATTGAACAATTATCATGCATTACAAATTCAAAAAGCAAGTAATAGTAAATAATTATTTAATTAACATTTTATTTTATTTATTTATTCTTTATTTATTTCTTAAAAACTCACATATTTAAAAACACATGTATTTTAGTCATAAATCACATAAAACATGCAAACATGCATTGTCAAGAAATAGTAATCACGCTATGCATGTAATATATAACTATAAGGGTACAGTTTAAGTTAACCTTAGCTGATTTTTTGAAATAATTATTTCTATAAGTCCAATCTATTCTGAAACTTATCCTTAGCACCTAATTATTTTTTAAAAATCTTATTAGATAAATTTTAGGAACATATTTGTCCAATTTACACTTAATAAACCAAAACATCCCTTTATATATAAAATTCCTAAATATTAAAAAATACATCTTGCTTCATTTACCTCCATAATTACTAAATTTTATTAACATTTATTAAATTTTCCATTTCCCTTTAATATCCTTAAAAATATCAAAATTATCCAACTTTTCCTTCTTTTTTTCAAATTTCATCCTATCTTTTCTTTAAAAGTCCAAAATACCCCTCTATACTTATCTTTCAATTTTCTTTCTTAAATTACCTTTAATATTTTTTTAAAATTCCTACAATACCTTTAAAATTTCCTTTTTCTATCTTATCCCTTAACTTTACTCATAATTACAAAATACCTATTACTCAAATCCTAAAATACCCTCGACTTTTTTAAATATTACAAAATTGCCATCATCTTCAACCTCTCCCTACTCTCACATCTCTCTCTCTAGATTTCTCTTTTCTTTTCTTTTGTTTCTTTTTCTTCTTTTGTTTCTTTCTTCTCTCATATTCTTTCTAAAATCCTTTCCTACTAATTTTCTTCCCTCTCACACTCTCGGCTCTTCTCTTTTCTTTGTAACTTTCAATCCTCTCATTCCATTTCCTTTAAATTGAATTTCCAACCTCTTTTCCTCATTCATTCCATCCAGTTTCAATAACTAAATTCACTTAAATATGTTCTAAATGTAAACAAACTTAGAAAGAAATGTCTAAGATTATTAAAATAACTCAAAACATCTGGATGGAATGACTTTATCTACCTATACACGGTTGTCACTTTTCAAAAGATTTCCAGTTGAAATCTCTCCCTATTTCCTCCTTAATCCACTCCAAAAACAATCAAAATAAGAAAAAGGAAGAGGAATGAGGCACTTGCATAGAATACATTAGTGACTCTACTTACCCACCAAGCTTAAAATGTGAGTTGTCTACTCTTTACTTTATTTTCTAACTGAAATACTAGTTTGATGGGTTTTAATCCCTTTAACTAGTGTAGAAAATAATTTTTTACTTAGTAATAGCTAACACACTTAAAACAAAACTTAACTTGAGCTGTTATTAAGCCCATGTTTTCTAAAATTTCTTGTTGTTCTAAAAAGAGTAGTGCCACCCCATAAAGAGAACAAAAAGTGATATTTTTTACCTTAGTTATGGGGAAAAACCTCTTCTAAGCTTCTTCTTTGATAGATAAAGACATCCCAAGTCTCATCCTTGCCTATTATGTAACCCACTTCTTTATAATTTCAAACACATTTAATTCTCTTTCAACACACTCAAATTCTTAAGTAATAATAAATAAAATCCAAAACTATATATTACAATAGTCAAAAACTCACGTTTTAGCAATATGAAGTAAATACAAAACTCCCAATACTGTTAACAAAGCCAATGATTAATCTCAAATAAGCACATAATAAATTTAAGAATATTTAATTACATACTAGTCTACCTAATATGGTCAACTAGGTAGAAATCTCGAATATTAGGGAAAGCTCATCTACTATAATCTATCTCCTGAAAAATTTAATGGGAAGCGATGAGCTGCTAGTTTAATAAGTGTCATTAGAATGTACTCAATACATTATACATATAATAGGCAAATAGAATAATATAAAAACATGCAAGATCTAACATAAAATGTAATAACCACTAAATTAAACAATCCAACCATTATAGGCAATTCCTTATCATAATTTTTATGATGATTTCATATTTTAATTCAAGAGTCTTGCTCTCCTAGTAGAATTATACTCAATGAGCCATTGGCTAATCTAATATGAAATAAGTTATTATAGTAAATTGATACTGAAAATAGCCCAACATTACTCTAGCATCTAACAAATAATATATATGATATTTTTCTATCGAAAGTATCTCAACACCACTAGTGCCTAACAAATAATGCAAAGAATATTTTCCCACTAGAAATATCCTATCACCACTCCATTGCCTAATAAATGCTACAATATAATATCACATATATCTATGAACATCAAATATCCTTTGTCTTAGGCAAGCTATTAATTCTTTACTTTTACTTTTACTTTTCCAAACATATCATTATTCATTCAATACACAAATTTCATCATATAACTATCATACATTTTCATATTTAATGATATTTTGGCACATTAAAAAACTTCATCACATACTTGCATAATTAATTCTTCATAATTCTTATAATTCACATTATTGCATAACATAAACACATAGTAGTAAATGGACAAAAATACAATGCATTTTTATAGAACAATCAGTATACCATAGAATTTTAATAACACTTATGAAATATTAGATATTTATGATAGTCTTATAAAAATCATATATGAAATTATATACCCCCAATATCACACAAAAAAGCACACATTGCATATATCAAACATATAAGGGTACGCTCTAATTGACTACTTAATTTTCATAAAATTTGAATTCCAATAGTCAATTCTAACAACTACTCCTTTACTTTATTGCTTGGACTTAATTATCCAAAATTTCTAATAAGACACAATTTAAACTATAAGAAATCATAATTAACCTATTATTTTATTAATTTAGTGCCATTATACTTTATTATTTTAATTAATATTTTATTTATTATTTTATATTATTATATTATTATATTATTATATTATTACTTTATTCCCTTTCCCCCCTTCCTATCAGTATTTCATACTTACCCGAATCTCAATGACAAAAATAGAAGGATCCTCTGTTAGGAGCCCCCTAGTAGCCCCCTTCCCACAAAGGAGGGGGCATAAATCTAATAGGGGACCCTTAGTCAGATTTGAATTTCAATCACTCTCTCTCTCTCTTTCTCTTTCTCTCTTTCTCTCTCCCTCTCATGAATATCTCTTACTCTCTCTCTCTCTCTCTCTCCCTCTCCCGAACATCTCTTGCTCTCTCTTTCCTCACTCCCTCACCAAAACCTCATTCTCTCTCTCCCTCACTAATCTTTCACTCTTTCTCATTCCAACTCCTCTCTTTCCCTCCAATCTTTGATTCTTTCTCATCTGACTCTCCCAATATTAGTCACACAATCATGAATAGAAATTTCTAGTCTTAATTTTTTTTAAAAGGCCAATAACACCATAATCCTAAAAGTGCATATCTAAAGCAACAGATAATGAAGCAATAAACAAGTAAAGATAAGTAAGTTTAATATCTAAACTTGGATATGATGTTACCTAAAGAACATCACCAAAATAGATGAGAATGATTAAGCGAGAGAAAAATATTGTGATTTGGAGGAAGGAATCTTTAGACCAAGAGAAAGAGAATGAAAGGAGGCAAAAGTATCAGATTTATGGTGGAAAATCAATATTGAGTTTTTGTAGACTTTTTTCTTAATTTTTGTGATGATTTCATCATTATATGGTTGTTATCAATTCAATTAGAGGATTTGGTTGGTATAGATAGTTAGTTGGTTAGAGTCACTAGCGGTAAAGAATGGATAAATGATGGATGCATGAATAGTAACTCTTTGGGGTTAAAAATGAAAAGTTAGAAAAAGAAGATGGGGAATATGTATATATATAAACAGTCGGGTATTACATTCTTCCCCTTTATAAAAATTTGTCTTTAAATTTTATTATAGATCTTTATTGAGGAAATAAGTATGGATATAACTCTCACATCTCTCGCTTTGTCTTCCAAGTAATCCCCTTGACATTACCTTTCCTACACAACACTTTGACCATAGGGATTTGCTTTAATAGTAACTAACGCACATGGGAATCTAAAATGGCTACTGATTCCTCTTTATAGGTCAAGTTTTCATTCACCTTTATACTATGTGGCTGGAGTACGTGAGAAGAATTAGGGATGTATTACGAAGCATGGAAATGTTGATACACCGGGTGGATTTATGACATATCTAAGGAAAATGCCAATTGCATGCCATGTTTCTAACTTTCTCTTTTATCTCATAAGGCTCAATATATCTTGGAGATAACTTCCCTTTCTTTTCAAATCTCATCACACCCTTTACTGAGATAACTTTAAGAATACAAAATCTCTAACTTGAAATTTCACCTCCTTATAGTTTGGATCTACATAGTTTTTCTACCTGCTAAACGCTATCTGTAGCCTACAACTAAGCAGTGGAATCTCCTTTAATGTCAACTTAATTAGTTTTGGACCCTCCAACTATCTCTCGCCTAACTTCTCTTAACATATTGATGATCTACATTTTTGTCTGTACAATGCCTCATGAATTTGTATCCCAATGCTATTATAATAATTATTGTTGTAAGCGAACTCAATCAGAGTCCATTATTCACATCCTCAACATATCTTTTAGAGTCTGAATTATTCTCTCAGATTGCTCATAGTTTAAGGATGGAGTGTTGTAATAAAGTCTAATATGGTGCCCAATGCCTCCTGTAACTTCTTCTAGAACTGATATATGAATTGTGATCTTCGGTTGAAAATTATCAATATGGCCACTCCTTAGAGATACATTATTTGTCTGATATACAATCGTATAAACTTAAACACTGAGTAGGTAGTTCTCACTAGTAAAAAATAGATTGACTTTATCAACATATCTATAATCACTCAAATTGAATAATATCAATTCCTTATATATGGTAGGCCAACCATTAAATTTATTTTGATCCTTTCTAATTTTCAATTAGGGATTGACAATGGTTGTAGCTTCCTTAAGGGCCTATGATACTCATCTTTTACTTGTTGGCATGTTAAGTATTGGAAGATATATTTAGTCACATCTTTTTGCATACCATCCCATTAATACATGTCTTTAATGTTATGATACATCTTAATGGAACCTAGATATACATTATGGGCTATATAATGCACTTCTTCTAAGATTTCTTCCTTTAGGTTTTCTACATCGAGAATGTATAAATCTTTCATTCATTCAAAGGATGCCTCCTTCATCAATCTTAAAAATTTGTGCGATATATAAGCTTTTGGAACTTTAGATCTTACCTTTTAGCGACCTTGATCTTATTTAACAATACAGACTGGACTTTGATACTAGTTAATAGTACCTTTGAATCCAAAATCTAAAACTAAGTGCCTTGATCCATCAAGTCACAAAACTCCTTTGTCAAAGCTCTCCTTTCCTCTACGATATACACCAACCTACCTTAGGATTTCTTGCTTAGTGTATTAGTTACTACATTGGATTTTTTAAGATGATATTAAATCGTGCAATCATAGTTCTTTAGCAGTTTCATCCATCTTCTTTGCTTCAAATTTAAATCCTTTAGTTGTAATATACATTTTAGATTTTTTTATTAAAGTAAAATGCACACATCTTACCATACAGATAATATCTTCAAATCTTTACGACAAAGATCACTATTGCTATCTCAAAATTATGAGTAGAATAATTTTGCTTGTGCTTTTTCAATTACCTAGAAGCATAAGCGATCATCCTACCATCCTGTATCAATATGCATTCTAGGATAACTCTCAAAGCATCATAGTATAACTAAAATCCTTCACCTTCAGTTAGTAAAGCCAATATTGGTGCTAAAGTTAAGCACTCCTTTAGCTTTTAAAAGTTATCCTCATAAGTATAAACCAAATGAATTATAAATTATTTTACGTTAAGCAGGTTAACGAGATTACAATCTTTGAAATGTTTTGGACATATCTTTAATAGTGGTCTACCAATACCAAAAAACTTTGAACTTCTATCACCATCTTTGATCTTTTCCAATTCATTACAGCTTCTACTTTCTTTGAGTTTATTTATATTCCACCCTAAGATACCACGCACCTTAAAATGCGACACTCTCAATTTAGAATTCACACTTGTAGATTAGCATATAGCTGATGTTCTCTAAGTGTCTGTAATACCATTCTCAAGTGTAGAGACCATTCTATAGTGTTGGGTGTGCTACTTATCTATTTGTGAATATTCCATAATATCGCCAATAAAGACAATCACAAACCTATCTAACTTAAACACTCTATTCATCATATTCATAAAGGCTATTAGAGTGTTGGTAAGGCTAAAGGATATTACTAAGAACTCATAGAGACTATACTGAGTTTTGAAGGTAGCTTTGGGTATATCTTCTCCTCTAATCCTCAGTTGATAGTATTTAGATCTTAGGTCAATTTTAAAAAAGTACCTATTACCTTGAATTTGATCAAGTAGATCATCAATTTGGAGTAATGAGTACTTTTTGTGAATGTTTATCTTATTCGGCTGCCAATAGTCAGTACATAATTGGAGATAATCATCTTTCTTCTTTACAAATAGCACTAGTGCACCCTATGATGATTTGCTAAACTTGATGAAGCCTTTATCTGGTAAATCTTGTAATTGTTCTTTTATTTCTTTGAACTTTACAAATTTCATTCTATATGGAGGTATAGAAATTGGAGTTATATCGGGTATTAAATCAATGTAGAATTCAATTATCTTCTTTAGAGGCAGCCTTAGCAACTCCTTGGGAAAAATATCAGGAAACTTCCAAACTACTAGAATATTTTAGACATTGTTATTTTCTCTAAATAGATCCTTAACCAAGGCTAAGAATTCTTGACAATTATGCTCGAAAATTTTGTTAGCTGCTATTATTGAAACTATGTTAGATGAATTGCTTCTTCTATCCACATCAAAATCAAACTCTGTGTCACCTAGAATCTGAAACATAATTTTCTTTCTTTATAATCTAAGGTGGTATAATGACTAAACAATCATTCCATCTCCAATATTACGTCAAAATTCATAATTGACAGCACTATTAGAGTTGCTACCAATATCATACTATTGATCTTTATGGGATACAAGTAGTGAATTAAGTCAACCATTATGGCATCACTGAGGGATGTGGAGATAGACAAGGATTCCTCCATCATGTCTGGTATAATATTTAGTCTCATGACCAAATTTAATGACATAAAGTAACGAATCGCTCTTAGATATATTAAAACTCTAGTTGTTAATACAAAGATACAAAGAATGCCTAATACCACTGTATTCGAAGCCTACACATCTTGAGAAATGAAATTGAACTTTCTAACTTAACCATGAAATACTTGTTAAGAGTTGGAGGATTGTCCTTAACTAAAACTTCTAAATCTGTCTCTTGAATATCTCCCTCTAAAACTTTGACCTTACTGGCTACCGAATTGCAATCCCTCCTATAATGACTGAAATGATGGTTTTGTCACATTGGAAGAGAAATTTTAGTATCCCAATGCCAGACAATCTTTGATTAGATGTTTATAGTGGTCACATCTGTAGCAAGCTCTTAACAGTATATAGCACGAGCCTTGGTATATGTTGTCACACAATTGATAGGCAGATGATGCTAAATCAAAACTACTACATCCGGAGCTTAATCCAATATTACTATTACTAGTCTCGAATTTCAACCTGAATCATTCCAAATGTCTGTGATTGGATCTCATTTGGCTATATGCATAAACAACCCTTTGTTAAGAGCTCCCACCCTGACTATATCTTAGCGAGAAGTTCAACTACTGTTGTACCACTATTAATGGTTTGCTCTCTACTAGCCAAGGTGCCCTACTCTGTAGGGATCCTTTCTAAATGTTTGGTCCTATCTACTAGGATATAGATTTTTCCCCAAAAACTTATAATTATAATGATGTAGGGGGTTCTAATCTTAATACATACTAATTGTCTTCCTCCACTCATTCGAAACAATCTCTAAGGCATATCGGCTCAATTGAATGAAACACATTGTGCACTCATACACCATCCTATTCCTCTCACGTAAATTTAAGAACTCTAACTTAAGCACCTCTTAAGTTATAAAGGAGATGAAATATTTTATGAACTTCTCCCTGAACTGCAATTAAGTCATTGATCTTAAGTATGGATGGATATAGTCTCGATACCAATTCTTAGTCATTCCTTAGACATATCTATAAGGCTCACTAATTGTGTATCATGATAGTATAATCTATTACCTTGCATCTCCACCTTGTTAAGGAAATCTATAACATCCTTAGGTTTGGTTATGTCAAAATCTAGTAAATAGAGTGGTAAATATGCCATTGACAATTACTCTCATGCTCAAAAGTTGATGTTGATAGTAGAGTTTATTATTGTTGCTACTACCTCATTATCATCATTGAGTCTCAGAATATGGTATTGTTGGCTTTTGTGCTACTAGAAATACATATTGAATGCAGATGTGTTGAGAATTTCTTGTGACACCTTTAGCTCATTTGTTGGTGTCTCTCGAGTCTTAGTTGTTTTATGCCTACCATACCTCCTTGCTGACATTGTGGGGGCAGGTGTGAGGTCTCATTGTGGGCTTCTTAGTTTGGTTAGGCGGGGAATCACGTTCATCTTCTCATGATGAAAAGGAAGAAAAGGAAAGATCAGTACCACTTATTATAACAAATGAATATTTTTAGTGAGGGAGCTAATTTAAGATGAGTTGAATTCTTAAGCATCTGCATTAACAATTAAAACAATATTCTAAGCCTTAAATCGTGTAACATTGGCTTTAATATTAGCTTATAATGAAATATCACAATATCTCTCATGATCAAACCAACGCGCATCCGATCCTTATGCATATCCATCAAATGACATATCATACAGATTTTTGCACCTCCATAATCAACATTCAACACATCATACACACACAATATAGCATATCAATCATACAATTTCACTCAACAATTATACAATAATAAAAAGGTCAAACTGATGAATGCAATATACCTAGATACCCAAGCCTATATATATACACTTAGATATCACGATAATAACTGTATAAACATCTTGATATTGATTTTGCAATTATACGTATGTGTGTGTATATATATATATCATATGCATATAGATGCTTATATTATTATACAAGCATGTGTATATATGTATACATAAATATGTATATCATGCACATTCATCCTAACCTAATATGTCATCGTTCATACCATCATTTAAGCATGTTCAAGATTGGTACGGACTCAATATCAATAAGTGGATATGAACTTACCTGATTGACGTACTTCTCTATCTGAGCCTTGTGATGTAAGTCCCATTCTTGATATACCTAGAAAATAAGAAATAAAATATCTCAATTAATTTCATCTACAAGTTACTAGGCTTAATTAAAAACCTTGGACTCATTAGGTTTATTAGGGTGATCTAATTATGCAATTTGGTCATTTATTTTATTTTAGTCAAAACATGTTGTAATTTTTAGTTAACAAATTGCTAAGAATTTTACTATAATTCTTGAAGGAAAAGTGATCAGCATGATTTATACAATTTTTTTGAAAAAATTATCTACAAATTTTTAGAAACAGTAACTTTGATGATTGGAATATACCTCTAATCATTGAAAAAATTTTCAATTTCAAAATTGAAAGTCCTTTATGAGTAAAATAACTTTTATAGCTGTAATAAACTCAAATTCTCAATATATTTGAACGAATTAAAGGAAAAATGTTTTAGAATCCTAACTTATTTTTCATCAATTGGTGGAATCCGAAGCAACGATTGATGACAAGACCTTAGGGCTTTTACTTATGATGTTGAGATGAATCCAATGGTTATGGTGGTTGTCATCAACAATCACCTGAAATGACGGATCAAAGATTTGAGTTTTTTGCCTATTTTTCTTCTCGATTTTTGTAATGATTTTGGTGTTGTTGTAAGAAAAAATAGGTATAGTTATGATAAGTTTAATGACAGGAGTTTATTGGTATATATGGTTGGCTGATTAGAATCTAGTGGTAAAAAAATAAGGAGTATAGATGCATGCACAATAACTCTCTAGAGGTAAAAATGAAAATTAGAAAAATAAGATGGGGAATATGTGAGCAATCGGATATTACATTCTAACGCACTTCATTCGGGTCATGCTAGCTAATAACAAGCAATTCCACATTATTGTTCAAGTACCTTCATATAGGCGCCAAAGATTAAGTCTTTGTAGGCTTTAAAGAATAAGATGACTTAAGGTTGAAGGTTTTTTTTTGGATCAAATTAGCTTTTTTTAAACTCATCAATAAATTTCTATTTCATTTTATGTGAGTGTGAAAGAGCAAAATCAAGAAAGTAATGAAAATAACAAAATAAAAGGAAGTCAAAGCAAGATTAATGGGCATCAAGCAATTATGGAAACAATCAAAGTGAGAGGATTTGGTCAATCATCTGTTACTTAAAATTAGCCAAAATTATTATAGTATTAAATAATATACTATAAGTGTATAGCCAACCTTATCTATATCTTGATGTATCTGTCAATGGAATAAGATAAGAAAATAGAGATTCATCTTCTCAAAACACCTTCTTCTTTATGGTATCAGAGCAGGATCCCTACATCTAAGATACAAACCATCGAATACCTTCTTTTTATTTCATGGCAAAAAATATGACAGCATTAACCATTCAAAGCTTTCATCAAATGACAAGTTTAGTCTCAGTTAAGCTCTTCAATTCTAATTTTCTATTGTGGAAATCACAAATATATCCCCTCATACGTAGTGCACAACTTCTTCACCATATTGAGGGAGACATGCCTACAAAGATCATCCAAAATGAAGGCAATGAAGAGGAAAATCCAGAATACTTAATTTGGATCAGCAATGATGGTCTCCTCATTAGCTGGCTCTTAGGAACCATGATGGAAGAAGTCCTCAACCTTGTTGTTGGATGCAATACAACGAGACAAATATGGAAATGTTTAGAAGAGCACTTCTTGGCATCTACAAAAGAGAGAGAAATTCAATTAAAGAAACAGTTGGCAACTAGAAAGGGAAATCAATCCTTAAATGAATTCCTAAGGAAATTTAAACACACCTGTGATAATCTTGCAACCATACAATAACCACTAAAAGATATTGACAAGGTTTTTCAATTATTTAGAGTTCTCAGTTCTCGCTACCAACCTTAAAACTTAGCTATATTATCAAAGTCACCCCATATCCATCCTTCAATCATTATATTATAAGGTTGCAAGGCTTTGCACAGCAACTAGTTATAGAGGACGAAGAGGAGAAATCAAAGGTGCCAAATTACGCTCAAGCATTTATTACACAAAGAAGGAAAGCAAGTCGTGGTGGTAGGAACAATGGGGGATGCTCCTTTAGGTCAAAAGGCATAAGCTTTGTTCAAGTTGGAAATTACAATAATCAGAGAGGCAACAATAGAACTTTTATCAATAACAACAATCCAAGGCCACAACAAGGGAATTTCCAAAGGAAAATTTTTTCAACTGTATCTCAAGGTAAAACTCCTTGCCAAATATGTCATGTTGGTGGTCATTCTGATTTAAAATGTTAGTGCAGGTTCGATCATGCATACTAGAGTGAGGATTTGCCTCAAGCCTTTGCAACAATGTCCTTACATGATGATAGGGATCCAAATATTTATGATGACATAGCACTAACTAACCATATGTTGTCATATGCAGGTATGTTGAACTCCTCCTCTCCTTATGTTAGTTCTACAATAGTATACACTGGGGATGGAACTCCTCTTCGTATTACCCATTAATCTTGCTTTGACTTCCTTTGATTATGTTATTTTCATTACGGTCCTGATTTTGCTCTTTCACAGTGAGTTTGTCCAAAAACGCTGCTTCAGAACCACATAATTCTGTTGCATCCATTGTAACTTACAGCAGTTCTAGAAATTTTTATAGTGGTCCTAGAAATTTTATGCAAGTGTTGTTTTTTCCTCAATTTTGTGTACAGTAGCTAAAACAGTCTTTCAAATTTTTACCAGCATATCCATTGTATTCTTTTTAATTCTCAAATCATGGAATTTTGCAGTAATTTGAGCATTTTTCATGAGGATGTGTGTAGTTGAAGCTGTCTACCTGGGCTCATTCATGGATTCATTTTATCTACTTATATTGAATGGTTATTATATTGTGAGATAAGGCTATTTTGCTCTTAATCTTAATTTGAGGTATTGAAGTAAGGGAAGTTTGACCAGGTAAGAGAAAATATTTCTTTATTTTGTTGAACTTAAAGTGAGCTTAGGAGTTTTGCATCGTGGAAAATCCTTTTGAAGCCAAGCAGTAGATTAATTAGAAAGGCAGTGTCTGTCGAAAATAGTTACCAAGGGAGCTTGTACTTCACAGCCTATAGTTGTATAAAATGATCCCAACGCCTCATTTTCTTATCGAGGTTAAAACTGTAATGTTCCTTTTTTTTTTAAACGATTATAACTGAAGGCAATCACCAACTAAGTCAATCCCGAGGTGCATTAGTTGCGGTAGAAGTTGTGATCAAGACTTGTGGTATCTGTTCCAGTTTTGGCAGGCTAACTACCGAATTCGTTATGTCTCTAAAGCCGTTTCGTATAATCAAACCATGGTCGGCTACATGTTAGTTATGTATTATCAAATAAGAAAATATATAATTTATCGTGCTTCACTGCGCATTTGGTGGCTTAATGTTTCTATTAAAAAAATAGAATGACAAAAAGATGTAGAAAGTGAAGTTGTAATTAATTATGAATAAGTAATTAATTAATTAATTATACGATGATGAGTAGGTATGTTACGCGTGATTGGAACTGTGTTTTAAAAACTTTATGTACCAACTTCTACAATCTATACGGTTTAAATAAAAAATAGCTTTCAATAAATAAAGTTTCATGCGGATTGACTCTTTGACATAACATCACATCGACTATTGTAGTCGTATGTATATTCGCCTAATCTCTTTACTTTGCTTCCTTTCTTGTCTAGTCTCATCTTAACCGGGTCATCGTGCAAGATTTTCTTTCCTTTCTTCTTCTTTTTAATTTACATGTATCATGTACGATCCCGCTTGCAATTAAACTAATCATCTAAATATAAGCCAAGGTTTAACCAGTCAATGATTATCATTTATTTAGCATCTTATAAATACAAATGGGTCAATTATATTAGACCCCCTAACTTGACCTTTTTTTATTTTAATTCTTATATTTTACAAATTATTATTTATCTCCTTATAATATTATTAAAACTATTATATAATTTTTTTTTGCATATTTTACTTATTTTCCACCTATTTATAACTTGAGAATGACTTTGTATTTGTTTTTAAAATTTTTCTTATGTATTTATAACTTGGAAAAGAATTTTAACGAATTTATAGTTTATCAAATTGGACCCATCTAATATTTTAGTTTTCATGCATGGCTAGTGACAGGAAAACTACTCCTGGATTTCATGTACATGGTGAGTGAAAATAAAAACTCAAAACGATTATAGTAGACATTTGAATAATTAGAATACTATTCAGTTCCCTTTCCAAAAGACGGTCATTTCTGTGTCTTTGACTTTGAGGTTGCCATGTTGAGATACTCCAACGGCTTTTGGCGCAAGCCTAGCAAAGGTGAGAACAAGTCAACGATAATGTATGAAGGAGATGACAAGTGGCAAAAGCCTATGTTTTTCCCTACTTTTTTTCTTGTTTTGTTTATTGTTAGATTATAACTAACGTTGCCACTTGGAAATACCATGAGAAACACTTGAGGTCAGCCAATGCGGGGATTAAAGTAACTCGTATATTCTTCTTCCTGCTCTACCAAACCCAACGAAAAATTCAACCTGACCATGATGGTTACATTGATTTTTTTCCCCCACCATTGTCTCACATAATATAAGATTTTGAAACATTAAAACCCAATTTGGAAATGTGAGTCAGTGTTTTTGAGCTTGATAGTGAACATTTGATTTATTTGTCATTACTTATCTATTTATAAGTTCATGGCTGTTTAATTGAGTTTTTTATTGTGATTTTTTTATTTTTGTATTAAATCTTATGTATTTTTCTAAATTTTTGTATTATCTATTTCAATTTCTGTGTTATATTAGTGTATTTTTTTTATTTTTATGATTTTTTTATCGATTTTTATATTTAAAAAATTTAAAAACTATATTCGAAAACGGAATCATTTTCAAACATACTCTAAGGAAAACTTTGGTTAGTGAAGTTGGATATGAATAGGATCGTTATCAAGTAGTTGAGCAGAAAATTCCCACTTTGTTATGTGGTTGCGAGCACCGGTAGACTAACATCTTACTTTGTGTAATTCACCATCAATGCTGATGAACCTTTTATCACATTTACTTGATTCAATTGACGAAATGCAAAGTAAATAAACACGGAAGATGCATCTCTTGGGTTAAGCAAATTGCTTTCGTGCCTAGAAGAGTCTATCAAAATTTAAAAATTAATTAATTAAAACTATAATATAATATAATAATTAAAATTTAAAGTTTATAGAATTCTTTGTGAGAAGTTTTATAAAATTTCACATAAAAATTAAATATGATAATTTTATATAGAAACGAGAAGAAGTTAAAATTATGAGTGTATGAAAAAAAAATCCCAATTAATATCTAATTAATTATCTTCGGAGATATACTTTTCTTGAAATCGAATTGAAACTGGCGTTCTAAACTATTCTTTTCAAAAGATGACCAGTATTAGAAATGCAAGGCACTATGGAAGTCATAACGTACCAAACTTCTCGTTTTCGAAAGTCATAAAATGAGAAGGGATGATGCGTAAGAACATACGTCTCGCAGTCTCTAGAAACATGGGTACGCTAAATAGTCCCCATGAAGGGAAACAAGTGTGGCGACGTGTAAGAACATAGGAGTAACTTGGTCATCATATGACTATATCAAATGTGGAGTTGAGCTCCAGAGATATTGAATTCGTTATTCAAAGTGATGGGTGGGGCATGGGCGCAACAAATCCATTTTAGCTCGACGCCAGGAGGTCCTGAAATCTAAAGAGTAAAAAATTAAAAAAATAATAATAATAACCATCTCCGTTAGAAATGGTAAAGAATTGAGTGCAAGCCTTGTCCTTTTCCTCTTAATCCTAGTGTATATATTGACCCTTGGACAATGCATTACTACCTCAACCAAAGTTAACAACACAGCAAATGGAGCCTCACAGCTCAGTTGCTAAGAAATGGCTCTATTGCCTCTTTCTTAGCACTTTTGTGTTCCTTGGGTACCTGGCTTCTTGCTCTGAAGCAGAAGTTCATTACCATGAATTCGTTGTACGTGTTCTTTTAGTTACCATTTTGAAACAAAATGTAGAGCTAGTTTTAGTTAATGATACTTAAAACGTTTCTATTTTCTGTGAATGACATAGATTGAAGCTAACCCAGTGAAGAGGCTGTGCAGAACTCATAGCACCATTTTGGTGAATGGACAATTTCCAGGACCAACACTAGCTGTGCATGACGGCGATACCCTCATCATCACAGCTGTAAACAGAGCTAGATATAACGTCACCCTCCATTGGTACGTACTCTCAGAGTCAAGCCCTGACCCTTTGAGGTTATATTCTCATTATATAATCAGGGGTTGTGCAATATATGGATCAGGCATGGAGTAAGACAGCTTCGGAATCCATGGGCAGACGG
>JAOXYD010227806.1:0-31899 GCA_028565735.1 Pinacopodium congolense
CTCAACTTGTTTCATCTATTATTTATGAAGTTAGGAAAAATATTCAAGATTTAATTGTTGAATATAGTAATAATATTGGTGCCTTTTCTTCAACTTTTTAACCTCCTACATCAATAATAATTTATACTAGTAAATATTCTAGAGCTGATTTATTAATTTTGCAAAGATAAAAAATGCTGAGAGGGGTTATGTCAAATTCTAATTTGGAATTTGACACTTATTTAACAACTTCTTTTGGAGTTCGGTGAATTTACAACTTCTACATTTGCAATAAGACAAGGGTGGAAGGATCATTATGAGTAGTTTTCAGTGATATCGGTCATTGCAAAAGACATATTTGCTTCTCTAGTTTCAACGGTTGTTGTAGAGTAAGCTTTTAGTACAAGTAGAGATATTTTAGACAATTATAGATATTTAATGACTTCAGAATCTTTGGAGACGCAAGCTTGTCTTAATGATTGGACGAAAGCAGAACGACGACAACAAGAGTTGACGAAATCAGATGCTACGCAATTATATGATTTTAACACGAATACAATCAGAAATGTATACGAATTCGACGACGTTGCAAGTGAGTAGCTTTTTAAAAAAAGATAAGAGAATTACGAGGGCTTTAATTCCTCTCGACTCCAAAGTTGAGGATATATAGGTAATTTAATTTTTAAAATTAAGTTCAACCCTATTATTTTATTTAATTTTTTCCTTATAATTTATATATGGTTATCGTATAACTTAATTCATCTAACTTTATATTTTTATATCAAATTATTATATTTGACATTTTTTAAATTTCAAATTTGAAAATTTTAAGTTTGAAAATAAAATTTTGAAATTAATAAAACAACGATTATGGTTAAACTGTCGGATAAACCGTAACCAACAAAAACTTAAACTATTTATAGAGTTAGGTTAGGTTAAGGTTTATAAATTTTCATAAATCATAACTACGGTTTTGTAACTGTAACCGGTGTTTATTAACCGTAGTTAGACCTACCTTGTTGGGTTGTCTAACTTTTGTTCGTGTTTTTTTGTTGGAATGAAATTTTTATAGGCTTTATATCAGTTCATGAACTTTTTTCTTTTTTTCTTTTTTATTTTTTGAAATTGAGGAACTTTAATGTAACTTTAAAAAATTTAACAATCACTTGATCGTATAATTTTTTAATTAATATATATTAGATGATAAACATTACGAATTATTTTAAAATTGTTGCAAGTTAAAAATTAGATTTTGAGATGCTTTTCTTCATTCATTGTTCCTTCTTTTTAAAAATTAAAAATTTTTTTCTAAAGTTACAAACTTTATATATAAATTAAATAATTACAACTTTTTAATTTTAAATTAAAAATACATTATTTCAGTTTAATCTTATAAATAATTAATTCCATCATATATGTTTAAATATTTATATCATCTCCTACTTACATTGATTATTTGATTGGAATTATATTTGTTTTCGTACTCATTTAATTACTCGTGCAATCAACAAACAACAAAAGCTCATTGTTTAAAGGCATGTTTAGTTGGGTTATTAGTTGTAATTTTAGTTGTGGTTTTTGTATTTTTATATTGGATTTTGTGTGATTTTTTATGTGTTATTTTTTTTCAGTTTCTGTGTTATATTAGTGTGTTGTTTTTATGGGTTTCTATGCTTTTTTTTTATTTCTGTGTTTAGAAAAATAGAAAATGAAAACCAAAAACAGAAACTTAACTAAACAAGGCCTTACATTTTTTAAGAGTATATAACATCTCGACTAACGAGTCGAGTCTTTGAATAGATTTAGTATGTCATATTCTAGGTTATATCCCATACTTTTACTTTCTTTCCAACTCATTTATTCCATTGTATCATTATAGAATTCTATTTTCTACTAAAAGACGTTGACTACCTTTTCTAAATTCTCTTTTAAATTAAATTTAATTATTTTTTAAATCATTCCATAAGATCATATCTTATATGATATACATAAAGTATACATATTTTACAAAAATAATGACATGTAATCAAAAAATGTCTAACATTTAACTTGCATTTACATATGACAATACAATGAGAGAACATGCATGTAAAAATACTTGTTAATTACATTTTAGTGAATTCACATGTCTAGCATACGTATCTCGAAAACTTAGTCTTATTATTGGATCAACCACTATGTCTTATTAGATATTTATTTTATATTTACTTCTCTTTGTACATTTATAACTCACAAGATAATAATTAGTATCTATATACTTGATCTTATAATAATATTTTGAATCATTAGTATAAACAATTGATTCTTAACTATTACAATTGATTGTCACTATATTACTATAATTTTTTATTTCAAATTAGCCAAGTATCATTTGAGCCACATATCTTCTTGTACTGTAGTTAAAAATGCTATAAATTCATATTCCATTGTGAATAACACAAGGCATGATTGGTTTTTACTTTTACATAAGATTACACCATTGTTGACTGAGAAAACAAATCTCCAGGTAAAAATTGTTCATCTAAATCTCTTCCCAATCTACATCTATATAATCTTGTGTATTGTTAGGGGTCAAATTAATTGAATTTTTATTGATTATTTATTGAATTATGATTTCTAATTCAATGTTTAAGTGTTGAAATTATGTTTAATAATATTTAATTTAGATATGGTTGATCAAAATTGAAGCTTGGAGTAAAAATATGAAGAAAATGTCGTGTTCTAGACCATCAATGGTGGTTTAGAAAGGCCCCTATTGATGGCCCATAGACCATCGTTGAAGGGTCAATAATAGACTATCAACAAAGGTTAAACAGTCCTTAAACGACGTCGTTGTTCTTCAAGTCAACTCGTCGTTGTAGGTGTAAACTAGTCAATCAACCACCAAATCTCAACAATTTTGGCTGAGACATTATCTTAATTAATTCCTTTGTATAGAAGGACCAAATAGGCATGTGTTGGAGTTGTAAAAGGAGTGACAAACATAGAACACGAAGAGAATTTAAGAGAGATTAGATCTAGACTTGAAGATAAATTCTTTAGCTTCTCTCTATATTGTTCTTAGAGTTCTTAGGCTTCAAACACTTCTAATTCAGGTTTTAAGTTGTTTTCTACTTTGCTACTTATTGGACCTTGCCATCAATACTCACATTTGAGTTTAGAAACCATCATAGGGGGTTTTCTAACTTAAATTATTACATTAAACTATTTTTTTGGATTAATCAAAGTTGTTGTTCTTAAGCTCACACATTTTTGTGTTCCTTGATTTTTCTACAAGTTTATGTTGATTTAAAGTTATATTAGAGTTTAGATCAAGTTGATAAGCCCAAGAACCATCCATGAGCTTTCTTTGGGTGTTTTGTAATTTCTAAACTCATTATTTAAGCTCTTATTTTTTAATTTATCAAAGTATGTTGTGTAAGTTGCATGTTTTATGTGCTTTAATCAATATATGTGGTTGATTCAATTATCAAAAAATGATTGATGTATACATGAATCAAAAGAGCTTATATGCATGATTAAAGGTTTTATTTTTGTTTATTGAATGTTTGAATGTTCTATTTTTAAGCTGTCCACTTAATAATGGATTAAAAGTAATGTAAGATTTGAGAAATCAACTTAGGTTGTTAGAAAAATCAATAAACAACACAAATCAATCATTAAATAACGAAACCTTGTTTGTTTGTGAAATTTTGAGTTATGTGATTAAATTTTCAGAAGTCATTTTCTTGATTTTAAAGCCTGTTAACTTAATTTAATGCTTAACCAAATTTTAAATTAAAATTAAAAGAGAAAGACATAGTCTTAGCCATAGTTTTGTCTTAAATTTGTGAAGGAACTTTAAATTATCCTTTAAAAATGTTAAAAGCTCAAGTAAATCATTAATCACCTGATTTCCATACTTTGGTAATTTTTGGCAAATTTTGAAAGAACTTTTTAAGTCATTTTTCAAGTGTTTGAACCAAGTTTAATTAGTTTAGCAATTTTCACCTCTTTAATCAATTACTTGGAGTTTCTTAGAAAATTGTAATCTAATTAATCTAATAATTATAAAATATCCTTGTGGGACCGACACTTGAGGTCTTAAAGACACTTCTTTATATTACTTGTTCGATAGGTATACTTGCCTTTCACGTTAGTTAAATCAAAGTAAAAATTGTTCAGAATTTTAAGCCATCTAACCAATATAACATGTACATAAGTCATTGTCCCAGTAACCCAATGCACAGTCAATAGTGTCTTTCAAATAACTTATTATTCTCTTTACCACTTACCAATGTGCTTGTCTTAGGTTAGACTCATATGCACTCACTACTCTAATAATGTAACAAATATTTAGCTTTGTATAAATCATTACATACATGAGACTTCCAATAGCACTAAAATAATAAAATTTCTTCATTCCCCCCCCCCCCTCTTATGGCTTTAATAGACAAAAATTCTTGTAAAGGCCTTCGTCTTTAACAAAAGGATTTTTAATTAGTTTTTAATCTTACATACACAAGCGTTTAAGTATCTTTTGAATATATGTTGTTTAAGAAAGCGACAATAATCTTTTTGAATGATTTATTGAAATCTTAACTTCAAGAATATTTGTAGCTTCTTCCAAGTCATTCATTTCAAATTTGAATGACATCCAATCTATGATTTGCTTAAGAAATGTGTAATCATTATGAGTAATCAAAATGACATCCATACAAAAAGATAATATCATAAATTTATCTTTAGTTCTTTTAATGTACATGCTCATAATCAATCATGTTAAAATCATACAAAATGATTATGTTATAAAAATGAATGTACAATTGCCTTAAAGACTACTTTAAATCATAAATCAGTTTCAATAATCAACATAATTTATATTCTTGGCTTGTCTCAATGAAACTTACAAATTATTCAATATAAAATTTTCTTTTAATTTTCCACTTTAAAAAACAACCGTTACATTTATTTTTTGTGATTCAAGATCTATGTTAGTCCAAAATTAGATGGATTCAAGTAAACCTCATAACAAGTGAAAATATTTCTTCACAATTAATTTCTTCATGTTGTGTATGTCCTTTAGTACGTATGCTTCAAATCTTTTGATATTTTCATTGGTTTTTCAATTTATTTTGAGAACTCATGTATTCTTAATTGCTTTTTGTCCTTTAGGGAGATTAACCAAGTCTTATACTTGAATTGAACTTAAGGAACTTTTATCCATTCTTCTTTAGTGGGGCCAGAAAGAGCCTCATTTTCATTCTTTGGCTCATCTTCTTCTTATGAGACAATCATATGAGTTTCTATTTAAATTTAAATAATTATTAAAATAATGTTGGAGAATTATTTCACGATTACTTTGATGTAATTGAGGTTCATTACAAACAAATTTGTGAACATTGACTACTCCCACTTGGATTAGAAAAATTTAGAAAGCTTTCACTGAATGGCAACATGAATTGATCTTGAATCAATTCTTCATTTTCTATACTGATCTTACTCTCACTTGGGTATCCTTACTTGATTTCCCGCAACATAATCATTTTCATCAAATGTATCATAAAATAATATATCTTTGTCTATTTCATCTTGTTTTAAAAGAACATTGTTTATAAATGTGGCATCTTATTATTCAAATTAAATTATTCCTTCATCGCCTTTTTTACTTATGAATACATACCCTTTTGAGTGTTCATAGTGTCTAATAAATATAATTTTCTTCCCTCTATGGCCTGATTTCCCATACTTATTAGAGAGATTATAAATATATGTAAGATAATTCTAATACCTTAAGTTTATTATGTCAAAATTTCTACCTACATATAACTCTCATAGGATATATATATATAAATATAACTAAGTTTATGATCATTTGATTAATTATATAAATGGAAGTTAGTATAGAAAGTATAAATGAGAAGAAAATACTACTTCTTATTTCTTACAAAAAAATAAACATGTACAAGGTATATATACAAGGTTATACTCCTAATTAGGTAGTAAATGAAAGATACAATCCCTATAATAAAGCAATATATTCCTAGTTAAGCAGATATAGAATCTAACACTCCCCCTCAAGTTGGAGTATAGATGTTAATCAGGCCCAACTTGTTACAAAGATAATCAACTCAATTCCTTGGGAGAGACTTTGAAAACAGAACTCTTAGCTGTTCTCCAGTTTTTGCATATCATGTAAAGATTAAATTTTGTTGCACCTTTTCACGAGTGAAATGGTAGTCAATCTCAATGTGCTTAGTTTTTTCATGAAATACAAGACTAAAAGTAATATGAAGAGCAACTTGATTGTCTCAGAATAACTTTGCAGGCATTGGAACTTTAAATCCTACTTCTGTTAATAAGTGGTATATCCATAATATTTCACATGTAGATTATGCCATGGCTATGTATTCAGATTATGTACTTGAGTGAGATAGAACATTATGCTTCTTACTTTTCCAAGGAACTAGATTTGCTCCAACAAAGACACAATACCTTGTGGTAGACACTTGATCAATCTTAGATCCTGCCCAATTGACATCTGAAAAGTATTCTATGTGAGTGTGACCATGGCTCCTGTATAATACACCTCTTATAGGAGCTTCTTTTAAATAACATAGAATTTGTTCCAAAGGAACCCAATGATGAACTGTTGGAGAGGAAATGTATTGACATATAATACTAACAGGATAAGCAATATCGGGACAAGTAACTATAAGATAATTTAATTTTCCAACCAATCTCCTATACTTCTCAAGTTTGGCATACAAATCTCCTTCCTTCTTAAGTTACAGATTAGGTGTTATGGTAATGCTGCATGGTTTTACACCTAGCTTTTCGGTCTTAGCTAACAAATCAAGTACATATTTTCTCTGTAATAAGAGGATGCCTTTCCTACTTCTGGTTACCTTAACACCTAAAAATTATTTTAATGCCTTTAAATACTTTGTCTAGAAATGATTGTGGAGAAATTTCTTCAAAGATGAAATACTTGTAACATCACTTCCAATAGTAAAAATATCATCCACATATACTATCAGAAGTATAATACCAAATGCAGAGTTTTTGTATAATACTGAATGGTTAGTTTTGCTCTTATTTAGACCAAATTGCTCAACTGCTTGACTGAATTTCCCAAAGCAAGCATGGGAACTCTACTTTAAACCATATAATGATATGAGAAGATGACACACTTTTCTATGCTCCCCTTAAGCAATAAACCCAGATAGTTACTCGATATAGACCTTTTCTTATAAATCTCCATGTAAGAAAGCATTCTTGATATCTAATTAGTGTAAGTCCCAGTCATAAGTAACTGCCATAGAAATAAGCAAAAAAACAAATGTCAATTTGGAAATAAGAGAAAAAGTATCAGAATAATCCACTCCATAATTTTATGCATAGTCTTTTGCAACTAGATGAACTTTGAGTCGAGCTACTGTCCCATTAGGATTAACTTTAACTGCAAACACCCATTTATAGCCAATAGCATTCTTACTTACAGGTAAATCCACTAGATTCCAAGTATCATTAGCTTTTAAAGTAGTAATCTCTTATATCAATATTACATGCCAGCCAGAGAGAGATAAAGCTTCTTTACAGTTTTAGGTAAGAATATAAAATAAAAGGAAGCGACAAAAGAATAGGAACAAGATGTCAATTGGTTATAAGATAAAAAAGATAAGATAGGATATGCACATTAGCTTTTACCTTTACGAAGGGCAATTGGAAGTCAAGATCAATAGTTGTTAGATCTGATGCAGAAGAAGGTACTGGAGCTGGACATGTAGTGGGAACATCTCGTCATTTGGAGTATACATGGCAAATAGGTGGTGGTGGTGGAGCCATAGATGGTGTTGTCCCCAAAACATTTGGAGACTAGTATGTAATATGATATACTAAAATGTCATCCTTCTCCTCCTAACTGATATAATAAGAAGGTGTAGAAAAGAAGGGAATATGTTCTATAAAATTGACATCAGCAGACACAAGATATTTATTTATACTAGGATAATAACACTTATATCACTTTTGGAAATGAGACTAACCCAGAAAGACACATTGAAAAGATTTGGGATTTAATTTAATGAGTTGAGGATGGAGATCATGAATAAAACAAGTACTTCCAAATATATGGAGCTCAATGGAAAATAGGGGTTTGGTAGGAAAAATAATATGATATGGGACCTTCCTGTGAATAATAGATGATGACATTTAGTTAATCAAAAAGCAAACTGTGGAGACAATGTCAGCTCAAAATTATTTAGGAACATTTGTTTGGAATAAAAGAGTTTTATCTATTTCAAGAAGGTGTCTGTTTTTTCTTTCAACTACACCATTTTGGGATGATGTATTAACATAAGAGGATTTGTAAAGGATGCCTAGTTTAGTACTATAAGTCTGAAATGATCAGAAAAATATTCTTTGGCATTATTAATTATTAAGGTATGTAAAGAGATATTAAATTGATTTTTAACTTCGACACAAAAAACAGTAAAATGAGAAAACCACTCAAAGCGATTTTTCATTAGATAAAGCCAAGTCATTCGAGAATAATCGCTAACAAAGGTAGTAAAATATTGAAACCCAATTTTGGATGCAATAGGACACAAATCTCACACATTGGAATGAGCTAACTCAAATGGAAAACTAGCTCTGTCATTAACTCACGAAATAAAAGCGTATGATGGTGTTTTGCAATCTAACATGACTCATAATCTAAAGAGGATACCTGTTGAAACTCGGGGTAAAACTTTTTTAACGAGGATAAAGAAGGATATCCTAACCAACAATGCGCTTCAAAAGGAGTTAGGAAAATGGAGCAAGCAATGGATTTGGGTACCTTCACTTGAGTATCCCGACTGTAGACTACCATATGTCCATTACCAATAATCTTCTTCATCATACGATCTTAAAAGAGGAAACAATTAGGAAAAATAAGACACAAAAATTGAGTGCATAAGTAATTCAACTGACATATATTAAATTAAGAGCAAATCTTGGAATGTTTAAGATATATGATAAGGAAAGGAGTGATGTAGGATGAACAGTACCAGAATCACTATCAAGTGTTTTAGAACTATCTACTAAAGTTACTATAGCTAAAGATGTGTGTGGTTTAAAGGTGGTTAAGAGAGTGGGATTACTTGTCATATGGTTATTAGCACATGAATCAATGGCCCACTGTAAGGAAAAAAGAAAGGCACGTGGATGGGTTACCTGACTCTACAATAGCAATGATGGTTTGAAATTAATTCTTCAACGCTTCTTAGTACTAAAGGAACTTAGTGAACACATTTGTAGAGTGATAGTCTATTCAGAAGGATTGGATGTTACAACATTTGTTGAGTGAGCTCGTTAATATTCTGTAACTTTATGCATCTGCATTTAATATGACCTAACTTATGGCAATAGTAGAATTCAACTTTCCCTGAATCCTAATTCTGAAAGTTTAACACCCCACCTTTGTTATAATTTTTTTGAGGAAATTTGTCAAGGCCTGAATGACTGAGAAGAGCATTAGATGTTTGTATAGATAAAGCAATCTCGGTATCTATAAGAAGAACCTAAAAAACTCCTCAGAAATCTCAATACTAGAGAGAATTTGTGACTTAACAATCTTAAATGTAAGTTCAATCCTACCAAGAAGCTCATAACCGCCATTTTCTCCCTTTGAGCTAGCTGTATCTTGATGTCAGGACTAAAATGGAGAAGGACATTTAGCTCTTCATAAGTCTTTTTGAAACTCATAAACTATGTTTGAAGAGGCTATTCATTCTATTCAACATAATAAAACCTTTTGTAAACTTCATAAATGTAGATAAGATTGTCTTTTCTAGAATATAAAATTTTCAAATATTCTATTAATTCTTTAACATACTTATAATGATTAATAAGACTTACAACTTCATTATCGATATAATTTTTAATTTGTAGGAATAATCGAGCATCATCACGTACCCATTCTTTATGCATGTGATCCATTTGAGGGTCATCAATAAGATGGTGATCTTAAAAATGCTCTGTAAGTAAAATCTACTCATTTTACACCAATCTAAATAATTAACTTCAATTAACTTGTGTCTCGTGATTTTAGTCATCACAGGAATAACATTAGTCACAATTAAAATTTTCTGCTCATTAACCATTAGGAAAAACACCAAAATATTCAATTCAAAAATAAAGAACCACAAAAATAATAAAGCTAATAGCTGCACAACCAATTATCAAATCACCATGAAATTAACACAGCTGCAAAAAAATACAGATGCTGCAAAATTAGGGAACGCTTAAAAGAATGGAATGATGTAAGCCAATAGAGTCTGGGAAAATAAGGTTGAAACAGTGTTACCAATTATAGAGTAAATAGAGAAACACTATAGTGGACTAGTGGGCTTAACTTCAAATTAAGAGGTCACAAGTAGGTGGGTCAGTGCTTTGACTCCTCTCATATTTGTTCCAAACAGCAAACAACTGGCTCATCAAGGGGTGGAGAGGCTAGTTGGCGTCGATGTGAGCTGGTCGGAGGTCAAGGGTCTCCTTACGCTCCTATACATGCCAGTGAGTGGGAGAAACTACTAAACTTTCGAGTCACACGTGAGACCCACACGTTGGTTTGCTAGTGATCAGACTTAAGGTAAGCATCGGGTAGAGGCTAGCAGTACTAATGGTGCCAATGTTGACACCAAATATTCATTCTCAAGTGATTTAATAAGGACGACACCAATGTTTGTTCACTAAATAGATGACACAAGGCAGAAAAATGACAGGTAAAAAAAGCCAATGGCTTTGATACCATGTAGAAAGTATAAGTGCGAAGAAAACACTACTTCTTATTTCTCATAAAAAAATAAATTTGTACAAGTTTATTATATATATAAGATTAGGCTCCTAATTTGGCAGTAAATAAGGAATAAAATCCTTATAATAAAGCCCTATATTCATAATTAAGTAGATATAAAGTCTGATATAGTTGTAACATGTTAGCAAATCATCACCCTTACAGGTGATTGGTAAACTTGTTATGCTATCATAGAGTTAATCACTTCTAGTAGCGATCTATTTCATCTTTTGGTGATGTCATTTTTTTATGGAGTTCGAGGAACAATCAACTTCCTTTCTCTTCATTTTTCATCATACAGCATTTTAAACGTATTAGACAAATATTCTTGTCCTCGATTAGTTCTCAGTACTTTAACTTTTAATCTAATTGATATTCTAATAAATTCATAAATTTTATGAAATAACTTAATGCTTTTGATTTGTGAAACATCAAATAGATATAAACATAGTGAGTACAGTCATCTATAAAAGTGATGAAGTATACAGCCTCATGTCTTGCTCTTACATTCATTAAACTACAAATGTCAAAATAAATTAACTTCAACGGATACATAGCTTATGCCCCTTTTCTAAATAATTTTCTTACTATTTTATCAATTAAGTAATGTTTATAAGTAGGTAAATCTACTTGATTTAAGTCATCTCATAGCCTTCATTGGCTAACCGACTTATTCGATTTTGACCAATGTGACATAGTTTATTATGCCACAAAATTGTATCGATATTAAAATCACAAGATGAACAAAAATAAATAATAATTAATATTATTACTTACATTAACGATGTTTAGAACAATGAAACCATCCAACATAATACTCTGACTATGATAAATTTTTGAGATATAAATTCATTCGACCACTATAGATGTTTACGTTAAAACCAAGTTCAATAATACCAACACAGACACAAGATTTTGTTCAATCTTTAAAACATACAATATTTCATGTAGGAATAAAGAATGACTATCATGTATGTCTAGCTTGTATGTGCCAATCTCTTATATAACAACCCTTGAGTTGTCTCCTACATAAATTTATTGTATTTTATGTGGGAGTTTATGAAATTTCATAAAGGTATTCACATATTTTGTTATATGTTTGGTTGTTATTAGATTTGTAATCCACGAAGGATGCAATTTAGTTAGAAAAATATAACAAGAGATATTCACAAAACCAATGTCTGTGCTTTAAGATTGTACCTTTTTAGGTTCATTATAATTGCAAATTTGTGATATAAGATTGTACCTTTTTAGGTTAATTATAATTGTGAACAAAGTGTCCCTTATTTCCTTAATTATATCATTTATTTCTTTTCAATTTCAATCTTTTATGAAAGGCTATTTTCCTTTTCCATATTAGCTCCACTTGGTTCTTTCTAGATCTTAAGTGATATAGTTAAACCTTTTGTTTTTTTATCTGCTTAGGTCTATATTGATGTTGATGTGAAATAAAACCAATAGCTTATACGTTAGAAATCATATTGGAAGATTTACAATGTTCTTACTCTAACATAAGGTGCCTCGTGACATCCTCCATCTTCTTAAGGTAAAGCGCGAATTATAGCTTGAACTTATTGTTCATCAGACAATTCATAACTAACTTCTCCTAAATTTTTTATCATGTTGGATATATGTCTTAAATTCTTTTTCATTGTATGATTAGTACACTTCTTATAGGTGACAAACTTGATAGTGAGTGACATTAATTTGGTTATAAAGGTACTTTTAAAACATACAGTTAAATCGGACTACATGTCTTTAACATGATCATATTTCTGAACTCATATATTATATCATTGTCTATATTATTTAGTAATGTAATGTGAGTTGATGTGTTTTTTTTTTCTTCTAATTCTCATATGGATCAAATTTATTTTTATGATGGGCCATGTTACCATCCTCAGGAACATCTATGATTATGCTCAATGGTTTTAAAGCCTCTTGCTCCTCCATTATAAATTGAATTCTCATGTTCTATATATCTTAATTGTCACAATTTAATTTCTCATCCTTGTTAAGTTCAACAAAAATTTTCTTTGATACAGTAGTCATGTTAAAATACTAGGTTTTATAGAAAAAAATAAATATAATAAATGCATGTTATTGTCATATCATTCATATATCAAGTGAACAATTAGAATTCGATTGCTTATGAAATGGAAAAATCACGTAATATTTATTCATCATTCATATAATAATTAAATACTAATTATCATACTTAAATGTAATGCAAATGTTAAGAACTTATTCATAATTTATTCAATTAAATATATTAGTATCTTAAGTAGAAAATATATTTCTAAATTTATTTTAATTAGAATCTTTTTTAAAAAAATTATTTAACTAAAAATTAGATTATTTTAATTAGAAAATTTATTTCTAATTTTTATTCATTTTATTTTAAAATAATAATAATAACAATTAAAAATAAGGGTGGTCTAGTGCATTCTATTAGGCATATGCAGTGCTTCGATGATTTCCACCAGGCACATGAGTCATCTTCTTCCTCACGATGTTTTACTATATGTTTTCTTTTCTATTTCTCTCTTCCTTCTCCACTTCCCTCCTTTTACGACTAACTTTTCACCATTTCTCATTCATCCTTTCTCTCACCAGCCTAAATATGGCCATTAGCAACTTAAGAGCATGTTTGGTATCAATTTTGGTTTTGTCTTTTGGTTTTTTTGTTTTTTTAAACATAGAAATTGAAAAACAAATAGTATAAAAAAACAAAATATGCTAATATAACACAGAAACTGAAAAAAAAAAGCATAGAAATCAAAAAAAATACACAAAACTAATAAAATGCACAAAAAAATAGAAATCGAAAACAAAAACGAAAAGTGATACTAAATGACCTCTAAGTTTTCTAAATCATGACCTAAGTTCTTTATTTTTTTCTATTATTCAAATCTAGTTGGAGCACTTCCACTGGCAGTGAGAGGCATTATCAATGGCAACTTCAAAATCTTATTTCAAAATTTCACAAATCCCCCGACCTTCTAGTAAAATTTCATTAATTGAGTGTATTATACTCTCCGATAGTAGCTGGTGGTACAGATTCAACCATTTTTCAATGTGAATACTAAACATGTTTAATGGTTGATTACAATCTCATTGGTTTTCAATAACTATACCAATGTTTAATAATGAAAGAGCATATCACAAGGAGACTCATAAAACAAACAATGACATCAATAAAACACACCTTTGAATGATGTTAAAGAGGCTCAATGTGTGTGAGTGAGCCAGAAAGGAGATAGAGATAGGAAAACCTACAAAATTAAAAAAAAAGAAGAAGAATCGAGATAAAGAGTTAATTCAATAGCTGTTTTTCCATTATCTCATAAGTTGCTCTCACCACTGATTATTAGGAGATTGATTCAATATCTTCCCAAAAACCAGTGTTTTGATTTCAATCAACACGTCATTAATATAAACTTAAATGTTATTTTAGAGACTATCATGCCTAATTACCCTCATTTTCATCATCAAATTTCCTCATATATTAATGAGTAATTAATAACAAAAACATGTTTCTAGATATAAGAATGAAAAGGTCAAATTTTTACAAACAAATCTAGAAAAATACATGCATTTTATTAAACAATAAAATTGAATTGTAGAAAAATTCCAAAAGCATAACAAAATATTTTTTTATAAACAAAAACATAACACATAATTCATAAATTAATCCTGGAAAAACATTTAAGAAACTCTAGGCAATTTTTATAGATCAAATAGTTTAATACATATTAACTTATTACAAGAAAGATTATAATTTCAATTGAAAAGAAAGAACATATAATATATAATTCATTTATCAAGATGCATTATTCCTGACTTTGATAACAATATTAGAAATACTTTAATAATTTCATAGATTGATTATGGGTCAAGATGCATAAATTTTCTTTGATACCAATGTTAGAAAATTTAACAGTCACTTATATTATAAAATCTTTTCACAATATGCATTATAAATAAAAGAAAATTACTTACAGATTATATCTAAATTTCCACGTGTTAAAGAACTAGATTATGGGAAGGATACTTCTTCCAATCATGATCTCTTCTTTTTAAAAGAAGATCTTTTTTTTGAATTCACAAACTTTATATGTAAATCCATAAGTCATAACTTTTTAATTTCAAATTGAAAAGACACATTATTTCAGTTTAATCTCATTAAGAACTAATCCCATTAAGGGTATTTAAATATGTGTAGCATTATTTCTCAATCTTTTTATGCTTAATTTCTTACCTAAGATGGAATTGTTTATTATAGATTTCTTAAGCTTATAGGGGTTACAGGATAAGATAAATCCAGATCCTTTGAACATTGGCCTGTAAAGCATAATATTTATGCATTTTTAATCTTAATAAATTATATTAATAAAGTTTATTCCAATTAGGTCGTGGTGATAGTGTAGAAGATCCGTAGTTGGAATCTAGTGCTTAGATGTGATCATTATGAATACAAGTGAGCGATAAATAAAGTGTACCTATATGTGTGCTTTAGAAATAGAAATAAATTATAAATGTTAGGTGTTGCATATTCATTATAATGGTTTGTCTATAATGACATTCATTATGTATATGTAATGTATGTTTTATATGTTATATATTTTGTGAAGAAATGGTCGTTACATGAATTAAACACTATGTGGAATTTTAATTATTATACATTACATGATAAATTGTTAGTGTTAATTGGAGTATATAATTACATGATATTCATGAAATATCTATTTTATAAAATTGAGTGTATTTTTTATGTAATTAAATAATATGTAAGTAGGCTATGGATTTTATGATGAATTACTTGAGTAGTAGATTTATGATGATGTCACACTGTGAACAAATTATGAATTTTTAGATGTGTAAGATGTTGCATTAATCTTGATTTATGCATGAACACAGAGATTTTAAAGAACGTATGAATATGCAATATTGTGACACCATATGATGAGTGGTAATTATGATGCAAATTCAAATTCTAGCTTTTGTATAAGTACTAGCACTAGTTCAAGCAGTATGTGAAATTGAATGCAATTTTAAGAGAATAAGGAAGTTATGAGCTACATAGTTTTGAGATACAAAAGCATATGATATTAAAGAGCAAAAAATATTCCTAAAATGTTGAATTGTATTCTTGGTTAGGCATATGGCACTAATGTTATCACATTTAATGGAGATCTTAGTAAGCTTTATGGCCTAATCTCTAAGTTGTTGCCTAACCCTAAATATTTGCATAAAACAACTACCAACTGCTATACAAATTACTTTTGCAGTTGAAAATTCCACCGAATCTTACTTTTTACTAAACTATGAAATTAATGCATTAAGTTAAAATTGACGAGCAATGTATGTGCTCTTCCTATTCAAAAGGCTATTGAGTATAATTTGCATCAGAATAGCCAACTAATTGCATGGATGGATATTTTAGATACTAATTTCCTAATGACATGTTTCCACATAAATATCTAAATATGTGGTTATTATCTAAATATTTGCTTAACAGTTAAAAGATATGTCTCCTCAGGACTTGATAGAAATCTCGTTTATAAACACACATTAAACATAATATCGGGCCTAATAGTAATAAGGTAAAGCAAACTACCTATCTTACTTCAATAAAGCTTAGCATCTATGG
Source organism: Pinacopodium congolense (assembly GCA_028565735.1). Taxonomy (NCBI): domain Eukaryota; kingdom Viridiplantae; phylum Streptophyta; class Magnoliopsida; order Malpighiales; family Erythroxylaceae; genus Pinacopodium; species Pinacopodium congolense. Next base: position 16,452 of record JAOXYD010227806.1, read on the forward strand.
GTTTATCTTGTTCCTCTGTATTCAAATATATTCTGATACTCATAGATGTTCCCAAAGACTTTGCTTGATCCATTCCAAAACTTTTGAGTAGTTCTTTGGTGTACTTAATTTGATTAATAAAGATCTCATTTTTTTCTTTAGCTTGAATTGAAGACCAAGGAAGAAGTTGAGCTCTCCTTTTATACACATATTAAAATCTCTACTTAAACACTTAGAAAATTCCTTACATAAGATTTTATTAGCAGAATAAAAAAAATAATATCATCAATATAAATTTTGAAAAATTAAAATGTCATAAGCTTGTCTTTGATGAAGGGAGTGGCATCTATCTTGCTTTTAATAAAACTATTTTATTGAAAGAATTGCATTCAATCTTTTATATTAAGCTCTAGGAAATTGCTTTAAATCGTATAAAGTTTTTAAAAGTTTGTAAATATAATTAGGTGCATCATGATTTTCAAAACTAAGGCATTACTCAATATAAACTTCTTCTTATATACAACCATTTAAAAAGCACTATTCATATTTATTAGAAAAAAATAAAAACCCATGTAAGATACAAATGCAAATAATAATTTAATTGCCTCTACCTTAGCTATAGGTGTAAAAGCATCTTCATAATCAATTCCTTCCTCTTGATTATAAGCCTTGGTTACTAACTTAACCTTATTTTTAAAAATACCATACTCATCAAGTTTATTCTTAAACACCTATTTTGTACCTATAAGATGATGATCACTAGATTTAGATACTAAAGTCCAAACTTTATTCCTCTCAAATTGATTCAATTCCTCATTAATAACAAGAACTTAATTTCCATCACTAAGTACTTCTTCTATCGTCTTAGGCTCATTTTGAAAAATAAAAAAAATAAACAAATCTCTAAGGAAGGATTTAACAGTTACACCTCTTTACACATCACCCACTATTTGGTTTGAAGGATGGTCTTTTTTATACCTATGATCTCTGACATTTCCTCATCCTTCCTTCTTGTCAACTTCACTTAACTCAACAATGATCTCACTTAAAGTATGATAAGCCTCTCAATGATCCTCCTTTTCTTCTTCTAAATCCAGTTTCTCCAAATCCTCTGATAAACCTGTATCAATAGATCCAAAACTTCTCTTGACATCAAAGGAGTTAGTCTTATAAGAAAAATATACATGGACTATTTAATCACTATGCTTCTCTTATTGAATATCTTATATGCCTTACTAGTTAATGAATAACCTATAAACATGCCTTTACCCATTTATGAACCAAACAGAATAACCTATAAAAATGCCTTCACCCTTTTTCGAATCAAATTATGTAAATCTTATATATGTATTTGAAAATCTACAGAATTTGTCAATGACAAAAAAAAAAAAAAAAGAATAGCTCAAGGTAAAGTAATATGTTGAAATAAGAAGAGGAATAAGGGCCATGAAATAGAAATAATAAATCGTAAATAGAGTTTAGGTTTGAATTCCATAATAGATAATAGGGATAGTATTGTCTATAATGATAGACAAATGAAAGGCTTCTAAAAGTCTTTTTATTCATCCATTTGATATTTTGAAAATGAGATAATTGAACTTAAAAATTCACATCTTAAAAAAAGAATTTAAAAAAAGTAAGTAAACAATTGAATTGGCTTCGTTCTTCGTTAGATTGTATCCATGAAATCGACTACCATTTCTTATTGAATTAATGATCAACTTGCTATCGAACATTTATTTTGGACTCAAAAACTTTAGACAAAGTATTCAGGAATAAATGCAGCGTTTTCTACAAGAGCAAGTGTAAAGAAATTGGTCCCTTTTAATTTGGATTATAATCTTTAAGTTAAAATACTTAAATATAATTTTAAATATAAAATGAAATAAGCAAAATCTATAACTAAAAATTAAGTATAATATAACATAAGTATAAATTTTTTTATTCAAATCAAACCATTTGGAATATCTTTATTTTATATTTTATAAAAATATATTAAATAGTAAAAAGAAATTCAATTCAAAATGAAATAAAAATATGGAAAATATCTATATGGAAAAATATTACATCCAATAGGATTGGAACTTATACCAATAAACAACGTTTATTGGAAAAAGTAACCCCAAATATTTGGGTACAAAACCGGTTAACAGCGACCATTGAATAAATTTCTTCTACTTGAGTTGGGTTAAATGCATAGAATGTATTTGCACCATCACTATCCTTAAATAAGTTATTTTCTACATTAGCCACATGAATAAAGTATAGTAGAGTAGCACCCAATTCATCGATAACTCCCATCATATGAAATAAGTTCAATGTTCAATTATGAAACCCTTAGAAAAAGAGAATGAATCTAAATATAACTACTACACCAAAACTAGGTGCAATGAACTAATCAAACTGACCCAATGGATAAATAAAAAATATAGAAACAAAAATAGAAATTGGACCAGAGAATGTGATTGCATTATAAGGTGATTGGATTGATGATAAAATAGAATCTTTGGGAGCAAACAATGATTAGATTGATCATATAGAAAGAGAATTCTTAGTTCAGTTCTCCACCTTAACGATAAAAAAAGAAGAAGAGGAAAGATTGATCTAATTTTATTGAGTCTGACTCATAGTGATAATTCATCAAAAATGGCTTTAGTTATCAAATGATTGAAGAGCTGGGAGCAATGTCCTTATGATACTTTCTTGACATTCATAAAAAGTATATAATGAATTATGAGTTCAATACACCTGTTTAGCAGAAAGAAGGATATTCCTTACTCATTATCAGACAATTACTTATTCACAAACTTTGAGTAGGAAACATAGTTTTTAATTCCCATCTCATGGAAAAACCCTTTTTGCTCCACTTAGCCCTAGCCCCCTCTAGGGATATATTAGTGATAGGTTCTATAAGAATGGGACAATCCTATTAGGTTAAATACATAGTGACAAACTCATATGTTCCTTTTATTACAGTATTTTGAGCAAGTTCGTATACTTATTATATTTCTAATTATATTCAATATGAATCCCAACATCTATCGAAAAAATAAAATTAATGAAATGAAAAAATAATAATAATAGTTTACCCATATATTAATTTAATATAATATAAGAAAACAAAGATAGATTTTTTAGTCTTAAAAAATTGATTAAGCAATTGACAAATCTTACAAAGCAACGAGTTCTATAAAATCTTTTTCAAATTTAGATTCAAAGGATTAATAAATCTTGCAGATTTTTTTCTTTAAATCAGTATATGAAATGAATGAAAAAAAAGTAGAGTCAAAATTTTAACCTAATAAAATAAACACTAAACTAAAGCACTATGTGCACAATTAGTGACTTATTCAAACATAATAGCCTATAAAATGTCTTCATCCATTTCCGAATCAAACTTTCCTAGGTTATCCTTAGTGTTCAAAATCTAACATTTATATCCAAAAATCTTGAAATAACTAATTTTGGCTTTTTCTCATGTCAAAGCTTATTGAGGGTCTTATCTATAGTTGATCTGATATAAACTTTATTAGATATACGTTATGCACATGCTACAGCTTCCAACCAAAAATACTTAGGAAGAACATTTTCATTAATCATGATCCTAACCACGTCTTATAAAGTCTTATGTTTCCTTTTAGTAACTTCATTTTTTAAGGGATATTAGGTATATAAAAATTACAAAAAAAATATTTTCATTATAAAAAAGTTTCAAAAAATTTATTTTCAAATTCTCTATCACAATCACTCCTAATAATGTAACTATAAAGCCCTTTTCATTTTGCAAAATTTTCAAAAGACTTGAATATTAATATTTAATAGTAAGAAACAAAACCTACAACAACATACTAAAACTCATTTATAATGACAAATGCATATGAATTTTTCACCGAAATTAACAACCCTAGTAGGACTAAATAAATTCATATATAAAAGTTTTAAAAGTCTAGAAGATGTTACCACTTTCTTACTCTTTAGAGAACTCTTAGTTTACTTCCTCATTTGGCAAACTCCATACACTTTATTCTTCTCAAACTTGGCCTTGGGTCTTGAGATTGGAAGTGAACTCTATACTTAGAGGTCCTAAACTCTCATGCCACATACAAGCTTCTTCATTCATAAAGACAAAACTCTTCATATCATAGTTAAAGAGATCATTAAAATCAATAATATAAATATTTCCTCTCTTTTACCAATAAGTGAATGTTATAACCTAACACCATAGAAATAATGCTTGATTTTTTTCAAAACACACTTTGAACTCTTCATTATAAAATTGACTCACACTAAGTAAGTTATACTTCAAACTATTAACTAAAAGTATATTATCAATCATAATGTGATCATTCTTTCCAACCTTTCTAATGTTAATTATTTTACCCTTCATATTGTCTTCAAAGATCACATATCTTCCATCTTTGCTTTTAAGAAAAATGAACTAGGATGCATCACCTGTCACATGCCTTGAACATCTGCTATCCACATACTAGTTCCCCTTTTTATTTCTATAAACTAAAGAATTTACTTCATTATAGGTACTCAAACTAATTTAGGTCTTTGGAGGTTATTTACCTTTCTATCATTCTAACCTCCTAATGATTTAGATGACTATCTTTGTTTATCACAGTAGGATATTTCTATATAATCAAAATTCCCATAAAAATAGCAAATTATAGGAACATCATATGAATGTAAATGAGTACTTAAATTCTTAAACCTATATATGTTTCTAGGTATCCTATTATTAAATGTCCTTTTTAAAAGAAAATAGGACCTAGGATGTAAATAAGTTATGCTTCTAGCGTTTTTTGCAAACATATAGGGAGTATGAAAGTGTGTTGGACTACTTCACCTTATATGAGACCTAAATTCATCAAATTGAAATTTGTGCACTCCTGTAAAATTTATCTATTCTTTATTAAATGCATTTCCTTCCCATATTTTATCTTAGTATTATACATGAATGTGTGATGTGGTCTCTTGGTTTAAGATCTAGAAGATGATGCAACATTTCTGAAAGATGACCTAGGGGCATTCTCTTCATCTAAATTTTTACCCTTAAAAAATGTAGTTTTGGAATTGGTGGAAAATCTCGCTTGAGTGAATCTTAAGCCATACCTATCATTGGATGCCTTTTGAAATCCTATCATGCATTCTCATTTTCCATTTTACCATATGAATTTAGCCAAAGACTCCCTAAAGGCATTACATCTTTCTTTAAATCTTCATTTTCATGCATCAATTTATTCATATCATCATTATGAGCAATATTCACATTTTTTAGTACATCATGTGTTTCATTTTTCAAATTTCCTTTTTCTAATAAGGATTCATTCAATCTTCTAAAGTCTCCTTATATTTGGAAGACATTTTCTTCCTTTTCAAGGTCATAGGCTCTTAACATTCTACCAACTTATCATATGATTCATCATCAACATCATCATTATCATTACATGAATAAGAGCAAGGGGTGCCTTATCATTTATAGCTATGAAGCACAGCTGGGATATCTCATCCTCAGAGTTCTCACTTTTCAAATCACTAGAACCAACCTAAGTTATGACTTTTAATGCTTTCTTCTTCTTGTTACCCATCTTCTCCTTATTGATAATCCCCTAATTTCTTTTATTTTAACTTAAGCCTTCCTTTTTAAAAAGCCCTTCTTCTTCAAGAATCTCTTGAACTTTCTTATTAGGAGCGTTATATCTTCATTTTCGTTTCCTTTTAATGAAGTCTCCTCATCATTTGAAACTTCTCTCAGGGCCTTAAATGCCAAATTTTTATTCTTTAATACCATCTCCTACTCCCTTGTCTCTTTAAACCCCATCTTATAATTTAAGAGAGAACCAAGATTTTTCCAAACTTTTTAATTCATTAATGATGTCAATGAACTTAGTGTACATGCTTAAAATGATTTCATTATGATGTATATGAAATAATTCATATTAGCTAATAAACATGGATACTTTACTCTCTTTCACTTGATTTGTGCCTTTATGTGTAACCTCCAATGTATGTAAATTTCATATACCATTTCACACATAAATACACTATTGAATGCATTTCTTCCTAATGCAAAAAATAAAATATGAGTAGTTATATTGTTTAAGGAAATCATTCTCTTGTCATCATCATTCCATTATCCCTTTAACTTGGGCATCTTTTAATCTCTGACTATGTTGTTGGGAATGCATGGTTCGTTACCAACTATTTCTCATAAATCTACGTTTTCAATCATAAGAAAAGATATCATTATAGTTTTCTAATATAAATAAACATTCTTATAAAAAAAAGGTGTTCTACTCACATTTTACTCCCCCTGACTAGATGAAGCTATCAAATGTGTCATATTAATCTTTACCCATTAATTTTATTAGAAACATATAAAGAAAGAGACTAACTCTAATATTCATTGCCATCCCTAGAGAACCTAAAAGGGGGAAGGATTAAGTGATTAAAAAAATTCTAAACTAATTCAAACCAATATTATAAAAGATGCAATCCTTAACCATAATTCAACCTATAATGATGTGTATCATGATGCCAATGATCATAATATGAATATTAATGAAATACATAAATGATTAATTTAAATAATTGGGGGAAGAGAGAGGAGATAAACTAAAGTTTGATAGTAGTTCAGTAAGAAAAACTTTTCTTCTATCCAAAACTTTTCTTATGTCAACTTTCTAAGAACTTTTTGGAAATTTCGCTAAAAAAAATCCTTAAAAATTAATATTCTTTTGTAAAGATAAAGAGAAAAATTTTACAAATCTTATGAGAGGTGAACAATAATCTTTTCAATTCAATCCCAATCTCAACAATTGAAAAGCCCATTTAAAAAGTGAATTATACCTTAAAGATTTCTTACCTAAAAATATAATAATAAAGGGCTAAAAAACTTATCAAGATAAAATATATGAATGATAAATCACTTGAAAGCTTTAAAAAGTAACACCAATCAATTTTACTTGGATTAAGAACCTCAAAAATAGAAAATATTTCCTTAAAACATAAAGACTTGGAATGAATGCTAAAAAATAACTCAACACTACCTTTGATTACTTTTAATGCTCATATCATTCATAAAGCTTCATAAAAACTATTCAATGACCCTTATGACTCTTAAGAGCCTTCTCAAGCTTAAAACTTTTTTAAAGTACTTTCTAGTTATTAGACTATGAAAAGTCTTTTTTTTAAATTGGAACTAGTCATTACCTGTTTGAAGGCTTAACTAGCTGACCACTACTAGTTTACTTAAAATCTACACTGGTTGACCCCTAATCCAAAATTGGTGGATTAGTGTTCAATTTGAATTTCATATTAGTAGTCAACTAGTCAATTTGAATATCAGATTTTACAAATTTTTACAACTAGTTAAAGAAAAAAAACCAACCTAAATCAATTCTTTTACATTAAAACAACTTAAACCAAGTTTCAAATGTTTCTTATTAAGATTTTATTGATCATGACGCTTCAATTGAAATTAAAAATTAAAAATATCTTAATTAATGAAATTGTATACGCAATTTCAAAATTTTCATTCCAAAGCCAATTCCAAGCAACTTCCAGACATTCCAAAATAATTTCTTTCAATTAAGAACCAATTTTCACAGGCTTCAAAACATCTTTAAAATAATTTTAGATACCAATTCATTTATATTGAACTCAAAACTAAAATATGCCTTGGACTATGAAAATTTATGCACTTTTTGAAAAACTTGTGCAATGGAAATGTGACTTTAAGCCCATAGAATTATTGAATCTTCATGTAAGACTTACAACCAATTTCAAAATACCTAAATAAGCTTCTTGATGATCCTAACTTGCTTGATTTTGTTTTACCCTCAATTCTACTCTCCATGTCCATTCTTCCAAGATTTTCATCAAATGAACATATCTCTTAAAACCTTCATCATAAATTAAATTATTAGTAAAATATATATATTTATTATTAGAACCAGGATTGAAACTTTTTAGTTTAACAAAAATAACTATTCTTGGTTCTTTCCTCCTTTATGACATCATCAAATAGCCATGAAAGAATTGAATAGATACCAATTACCAATTTTTATGAAAGAATTCACAAATTGTCAAAAAGCAGACATAAATTCTCATGATTTTTTAAGAGACATGCCATTAATCTTTCCTAATTCTCTCATAATCATTATAAAGTTGCCATCAATCATACTTTCTACCCTTTTATCTATGCATTAATATAATGACAAAAATCAAACATGGAGGGGGCGTAAATACATATCATGTGTTAGAAACATAATTTCAATGACACAAATGCAAATCATATGTCACAAATAACATTTAAATGTCAAGTCCCCTTCCATAATAAAGTCTAATACCACTAAAACTCTCCTATAAACAAGAAATAAAAAATGAAAGATATTAATTGATATACTGTCCTTAAATATATCCATCATGAAAGACTTGATCGTATAAGGGAAATTTTTAAATCATGTATCAATTTCAAAAATCATTCTATCTACTTATGTAATGGCTCCTGCTAGATTTTTTCAATAATGTTTTTTACTCCAAAAATGCATGTAAAATCAAAGTTCTCAATTTTTATTAATATAAAAACAATTGAAAACCACCAATTTTTACCTCATTTCCTTCCTCACATAGTTTAATAATTTGCTTACTTGGTTGGTTTATGTGAGAACTCTTGCTATTTTTTTCAAGTTAATAGTAAAAGATAAACACTTGTTTCTTTCTCTCTTAACATCTATTTGATTCTAATTAGTATTGACTTACAAAACAAATAGTTTAACATCTTTTATGTACCCATATTAATTTTGGTCTTTGAGGATTAATTACCTTTCATCCAATTCAACCTTATGTTGATTGGTTCCACCATTTATATTTATCATAGCAAAATTTTGTCAATATGTCCATAATGACCACAAAAATAGAAAATTATAGTTGCATGGGATTAATGAAAATGATTTCTTATGTTCTTGTACTTATATGTATTCCTAGGTCTTTTATTATTATATGTTCTCATAACGTAATAATAGGACCTATAATGTCAACAAGATATGCTCCTAATATTGTGTACATGAATATAAGGGGCATGGAAATAACTTTAACACTATGCCTTACATGAGACCTAAATGTGGTATGTTGGGGTTGTGCATCCCCTTTAGAATTATACTTATTCTTCCTTGAATGCATTTCCCTCCTAGATTTTAATCTAGTACCATACATGAATGTATGATTTATTCTTCTAGATTGGGATTTAGAAGATGAAGAAACAATTTATAAGAAGGCCTAGGTATATGCCCATTATTCAAGTTCTTGCCTTTTATAAAAGTAGTTTTGGAATTAGTAGGAGTACTTTCATAAGTAAATCCTAATCTAAGCCTATCATTTAAATCCTTTTTGGCTCCTAACATATATTCCAATTTCTCATTACCTTTAGTAAATTTAACTAAAGAATCCTTGAAGGTACGAACCTCTTTCTTCAATGCCTAATTCTTATGCAATTGTTTATCCATGTCATTGTAGGCAACTTCCACACTCTTAGCTTATAAAATGTTATTAATCTTAATTGTCAAATTTTTTAATATACATTCATCTAAAGCTTCAAGGTTTCCTTGTATTTTGAAGATATTTTCTTCCTTTTCAAGGTCATAACTTCTAGGCATTCAACTAGCTCCTTATATGTAAGATCTTCATAATCATCATCTTAATAATCATCATCATAAGGATTATAGGTAGAGGGTATTTCATCATCCTTTACTATGAAGTAAATATGAGCTACCTTCTCTTTTGAATGCTCACTTTATGCATCATTTAAATTATCCCATATTGTAGCCTTGAATGCTTTCTTTTTTTAATCCTCCTTTTCTCCTTTTTTTTCTATTCCTATCATTCTTTTCATTGTTCTTGAGGAGAGGACATTTGGATTTTATAGGTCCCAATTTCCGACATTCAAAATAAATAGTATTAAAAGATTTTAGTTTTAAATGAAATTTATCATATTCTTTTTTTAACTCTTCTTAGAAAATCTCTTGAATTTTCTATTGAATAGGACTGTATCTTCATCATCATTCTCATTAGTTGATGTTCCTCATCATTAAAATCTTCTCTTAAGGCCTAGAATGCCAAGTCTTCTTCCTGTGCTTAATCTCATCCTCCATTTTTTCTTTGAGCCTCATTTCATATGTTAGGAAGGAACCAATGAGCTCTCTAAAGATAGGTTGTTCAAGTCCTTGACTTCTTAAATTACCATAACCTTGGCCTCCTAAGCCTTTGAAAACGGTTTAATGATTTTTAGCACTAAGACAAAATTAGTATAAGATTTACCCAAACCTATAAGAGCATATGATATCAATGAACCTAGTGTATATGCTAGAAATGCTTCATCATGTTGCATGTGAAATAGCTCATATTGATAGATAATCATGAACATTTTACGCTCTTTGACTTAGATAATGCCCTCATGCATTACCTCTAATATGTCCCAATTTTTACGATTCATTTAACCCTTACACACCTTACTAATCTCTTTTCTACCTAATGTATAAAATAAAATATACACAACCATAGTATTCAAGAATATTAATTCTTTCATCAATTTTATTTCACTCTTTCTTTAACTTGGGCACCTTTTCATTTACTACAACTTTAGAGGGAATATATGGACCATTTGAAGTTATTTCCCATAAGTTCATATGTTTAGCCATTAGGAAGATTTTTGTCCTAGTCTTCTAAGAAAAATAATCATTCATATCAAAATAAGTCTCTCTACCCACTCCTTCTTGACTAGAAGATTCATATAATTATGCTTTTTATCTTCCTTACTAATTTCATTAGAAATTTTCATACATAAAGTGAGAATAATTTTGATACCAATTATCAGTCCTAATGGCACCTAAGGGGAAAGTTAAGCATTCTAAAAATTTCGAAATTTAAACCTAGACCAATTTTTGTCATGAATGAAATCTCTAACCACAATTCATCTTAAATGATAATAATACCAATATAGGTATCTGAGTCTAGGAATCATCTAAGGGGGTTTCTAAACTCAGATTATATCTCATTTAGTTTCATTTTTCGGATTAATCAAGATTGTTATTTTTATTCTTACATCTTTGAATGTTCTTGATTTTTCTGTAAGTTCTTGATGAATTAGAGCTTGGTTGGAGTTCATATTCAAGTTAGGAGTTCAAAAAACATCCAGAAGTCTTTCTGGAATTTTTTTTGTAACATCTAAACTTTATAAAAGCTCGTAATTTCATATCTATCAAAGCATGTTGTATAAATTGCATATTTTATATGTTTTGATGCAAATGTGTGGCTAATCGTTTTTGTTGCTATGGATTGATATTTTGATGATTTGAAAGAGCTTCACTGCATGTTTAAATATTTGTATTTTGCTTGTTGAAGATCTAAAAGAACCAATTTTAAGCTGGCCACTTAAGATTAGTGATTAAGATAGTTTAAGCATGAGAAATCATCTTAAATTATTTGAAAAATCAATAAGCAACACGAATTAATCCTTGCATGACCAAACATAGATTTTTTGTGAAAGTTGGAGTTCTGGAATTAATTTTCTAGAACTCACCTTCTTGAAATTAAAACCCATTTACTTGATTTTAAAGCATAACCAAATTTTATACAAGATTAAATAGAGAAAAAGAAAAGTCTTAACCATAGCTTTGTTTGATTTAGTGAAGGACTTTAATCAGACTTTAAATTTTTTTTAAAACTCAATTAAATCATCAATCATCTAATCCATAGGTAATTTACACATTTGGTAATTTTCAGAATTTATCTGAAGCAATTTAAAATCAATTTTGAAGTATTTACGCTAAGTAGTCAAGTTTAAGCCATTTTCTAATTTTTAATCAATTTCTCTAGATTTTTCCTAAATAATTATAATCTGATTAACCTAGTAATTAAGCAAATTTTTTCTCGTGAGTTCGACACTCGGAGCCTGAAATATTACTCCACTTTATTACTTTTGCGATAAGTGCACTTGCCTTAAAGTTCGTTGGTTTTCAAAAGTAAAATCATTCCAAAATCACCCACAGTTTTAAAGTCACCTAACCAACACAACATATCCCAAAGTTAATCTTAGATTATTTAACTAAGGACATTTAGTTGCACCTTGAGAGAGGGTAGCTAAAATATTAGAAAATCTTAGGCTAAATATAAATTAGATCAATTAAACGAAAGGGAAACAAACAGGAATAACAACAAGTCCTATTCTTAAATCTTGATTTTTTTCAAATTTTTATTTTCAGTGTTGGCGATTGGTTGTATTGCTCGTTTTTTCTTCCTATTTGTTTGCGTTTTACTTATTTCTTTTTATTTTATTTGTCTAAATCAATTTCTTCAACAAAGTGTATGCCAAATTGATATAGTTTCTAGATTCAATCATCGTGGGATCGATATTCATTCTTTACTACAAGTACGACCCGTATACTTGCAATTTTGAGCGTAAAACTAATAGTTTTGTTTTACATTCAACACATACTAATAAACCTAACTAAGGTCGATCGACCAATAAGCCTAGTTCAGTAGATCGATACTCTATCAACGTTATTTTTAATTATCTGTATCAGTTACCTTCATGTTAATTCTTCTTATCTTCTCTTCAGAGCTATTATTTTCTCCAATTTCAAAAACTTTGTTTTCTTTCACTATGTCTACTTTTATTTGTGATAGTTTTGCTAAAAGAATAGTTTTGCTAAAAGAATGAGACAGATATGCTACTAACATTCAATGACTCAAGATGAGAAGGGTACCTAAATTTATATGGTTCTCTATTTTGCAGGTCATCAAGAGAAGAAACAAGTGGGATTTTGATAGTAGATGTCCACGACATATGACTGGTGATCCATCGCAATTCATCACTTTAGAAAAAAAGGATGGAAGATCTGTTATATTTAGTGACAATACCAAGGATAAGGTAATTGGAATTTGAAAAGTCAGTAAGGATAACTATTCATTAATCGATAGTGTCTTACTTATTGAAGGATTAAAGTATAATCTGTTATGTATAAGTCAATTACGCGATAAAGATTATAAAGTATGCTTTATAGGACATGAATGTGTTGTTTTGCAAGAGAGTGATGGTCGTATTGTTTTCTTAGGAAAAATAAAAAGAAACATATACATTGTTGATTTATATGATGGCACTAATCTTAAAAGTAAGTGCTTAGTTTCTTTGAGAGAGTGCGCTTGGGTTTAGCATAGATGACTTAGACTTGTAATTATGGACCTCTTATCAAAATGAATTTGAAAGAAACAAAGTTTAGACATTAGTATCTAAACCTAAATATCATCCAATAATAGGTAATAAATGGGTATTTTTAAAAAATAGATGAATAAGGAAACATAGGTAAAAACAAGGTGTGACTAGTTGTGAAAGGCTATAACCAAAAAGAAGGAACATATTATGATAAAACCTTTGCCCCTATAGCTAGATTAGAGGCCATTAGACTTTTACTTCCATTTACATCTTATATACATTTTAAACTTTCTTAAATGGATGTCAAAAGTGCATTTTTAAATGGTTTTATACACACACAAAAATTTATATTGAGCAATCCCCTAGTTTTGAAAGACACGATACACCAAGTATAGTTTTAAATTATCTAAAGTTTTATATGGTTTAAAACAAGCACCTACAGCATAGTATGATAGATTAAGTGCATTTTTACTTGAAAATGATTTGGAAAAGGGCAAAGTTGATACCATATTATTTATTAAGAAACACAAAAGGGAGGTGTTGATTGTTCAAATCTATGTTGATGACACCATTTTTAGTACTATTAATAAACTATTATGCCAAGAGTTTGCTAAATATATGGGTAGGGAGTTCTAGATGAGCATGATGGGAGAATTGCACTTTTTTTCTTATACTCCAAATCAAACAAATGAAAGATAGTATTTTCACCAATTAAGCCAAACACATAAAAGAATTGCTTAAGCATTTTAACATAGATCAAACAAAACCATTAGGGACTCCGATGAGTACTTCCATAAAATTAAATAAAGATGAAGATGGTAAAAAAATGGATGTAAGGCAATATCAAGATATGATTGATAGTTTGTTATATTTAATAGTAAATCTAATATCATGATTAATGTATGCTTATGTACCTGATTTCAATCTTCATATAAAGAAGCTCATTTTTTTAGCTATCAAATCAAGTTTGAGATATATGAGTGGTACATTTCATTTAAGACTCTGGTATCTTAGGAATGCATGTTTAAATTTGGATGGATATTCAAATGATGATTATACAGGAATTTGCTAGATAGAAAAAGTACATCTGGTGCATGTCATTTCTTAAGCAATGCATTAGTCTCATGATTTTGTAGAAAGTAAAATTCTGTTGAATTGTTTATGGAGGGAGTTGAGTAGGTTATTGCACTCAACTTTTATGGTTTAGATAATAACTTAGGGATTATGGTTTAGATCTTAACAAAATTCCAAAAATATGTGATAACACAAGTGCTATATATTTAATAAAGAATTCCGTTCAACATTTTAGGACCACACATATAGAAATTAGATAACATTTCATTAGAGATCATGTTCAACATGATGACATTGAACTTGAATTTGTTGATACTACCTATCAATTAGTAGATATTTTACTAAACCATTGTGTGAAGATTGTTTCTATATGATTCATTGAGAAATAAGCATGATAAATGGGCATTCCTTATGATATGGTTTGCTTACATAATTTTGTGTTTATGTATTTTTATTAATTCCAAAAAGGAGGAGAAGTGTGTATTATGTAAAGTATGTTTCTTTTAAAAAATTCCTTACTTATTACATGAATTTAGGGAGATTTGGACTTGAAATCGATACTTATAGTGATCCTTGAATTCTTATTGGATTTAAGGGGAGTTTATTAAAATCATGATCACACGGTATTTGATTTATGTTTATTGAGCTTAATTTTCATAATATCACATGGTTTTGTCATCACCAAAAAGGGAGACAATGATGAACTAAATACCTTACTTTGATGATGATAAAAAACAACTTTATTACTAATCTTATGTTTAAATGTATTGAAAGATAGGTTTTTGGAAGAAGTTGAAGTGTATTCGCTTAAAAAGTCTCGATGTTAAATTGGATTGTATGAAAATCATATATGAAGACTCAAACTATTAAAGAAGCGAATTAGTTTTAATTAGTTTTTAGTATAGGTTATCCGTGTCATTTTTATTATAAGTTTTGCTCAACTCATTTTTAGTCATTCAAGAGGCTTACTTATGCATACCTACATTCATAATTTAGAAAATACAAGTAGGTGCAAAAATCAAGAGGATTTATATATTTTGATCTGTCTATGTGAAAAATCCTCTTGATGTGTGATTTGGTTGAATCAAAATACATGAATTGATAAGGTTAGTAAATTAGTATGAACTCAGTTTTAAATTAATGTAGTGTTTTGATTGTATGTTTTGGATGCTTAACGTT
>JAOXYD010227813.1:0-18262 GCA_028565735.1 Pinacopodium congolense
AATTAACCATCAAAGACCTAAGATGATATGGGTACCAAAAGTTTGTTAAATTTATTTTGTAGGTATTAAAGGGTATCTCCAAGAGCATAAAAGAAAAATAAATCAACAACATTATTGAACCAATGATGTAAAGATTATAAGAGATTGGTGATAAATTATTAAAAGGGAGGTATACCTTAAACCTATATTTATCTGCTTAATTAAGCTTTACATGATGTTTTAATTAATTGCAATTTTGACTAAAAATTAGATAATTGAATCTACTTGAATTTATGTATTACTTGATATTTTTTTCACTTATATTATAAACAGAATAATGAAACTCTTGAAAATGTGTTTGTTTAATAGTTTGCATAATTTTCTTTGCATACTATTGATCGATTGATAGCATGATTTCGGCTGACCAAATGTGTTTTTATAGGTATGTTTGTCGACCGATATGACTTGTTCAACCGATTGAATGAGATGTGTAGGGATATAGGTCGACCGATATCAGCAGTTCGGTTGACCGAATAATCAAAACTCTATAAATTTAATTCTTTCTCATGTGATGCATATGTTCGTATATGATACATTTAAAGGTTGTAAATATTAAAAGACTTTATAAATGGCTTCTCTAGTTTGTATTGGTTGAAGAGCTTTCTTAAACTTTATTTTTATGTGCGTAAATTCTGTATATATTTTTGTGTCTTAATAAATGTCTTAATATATTTATTTTAAGTGCTCATCGGAGGCTTAAATATTTAAAGGATTACATTTTTTGATTTTGCACTTGTAAGCATGTTTTGAAGTCTTTTGTGCATATTTTCCAAAAATTTGGATCCTCTCATGTAGTTTAAAATTCCGGACTTTCATATTGTTTTGAAAAATTGTTTTATTGAGGATGAGCTTAGAATTTTTTCTAAAAATCCTTAATTCTCTTTAAAAAAGTTGTAATGCTTTGATAGAAAAGGTTTTAAGATTCATTAAAGATTTAAAATTTCGACTTCACGCATTTTAAAATCTCCCATATTAAATTTTCAATAATTCATGACATGACTTTCAGTCTTTAGACAAATCTTATAATGATACTTTTAAGTATTATTCATATAGTGAGGGGGAGCATGGAACTTTATCTAAATTGCATAATTGAGTATAATTTTGATAATTTCTTCCATGAGCTTTTTAAAGTCAAGCATAACTGCATTTATGGTTAAATGAATTGATATGATCCTTCTCATGTATTTTATGTGTTACATTGATATTTTGATTGCATGAATTTAGGGGGAGTCATTGATAGAGCTTTTGATTAGTTGAGACTCCTAAGATTTTTTTTTTAACAATTGGTTTCAAGTATGAAACAATTTTAATTGGTATCTTGAACTTGTTATTCTTATTGATTTTTAGGAGTATCCCTTTTAGAAGAGAAAAGTCTTATGTTATTAGGACTTATTAATGATGAGTTGTGTCCTTTGTTTATTTTGAATGATATTAACAATTGGTATTGTGGTAGTTGTTTTGATGAAATTAATAGGTATCATTAATTGGCTTGCATTGTTTTTATTACAATTAGTATCAATATGTTATTTTTCAACAACTTATAATGTTGGTAAACAAGTGGTCTCTTACCTTGAAAAATTTTTCGAACGACAAGAATAATTGGTATCAAGTTTTTGTTTTGCAAAATTGGCATCAAGTTTTTGACCTCTAGCATTTAGGATCATGTTTCTCAACAGTTGATATAGTCAAGTCTCCTTTTCGGTATATTTGGTTTCAAATGTGTGACTTTTCAGCTTAATCACTTTTTCAACAACAATTGGTATCACCTTTAACAACATTTGGTATCTATGTTAATGATGATTTAACTATAGAACTTTTAAATGAGATTTAGTTGTCTTTGTCACTTTTTTGAATATGTATGTTATTGTATTTTGAAGGATATCTTATTATGTTTTATTAAGGGGGATCATTACTTTGAAATATATGTTTTGAAAAGGACTAATGTATCTTGTTTCTATACTTCATGCTTATTAGAATCAAATCTTTATAAAAAGGGGAGCATGGTAGATGTTATATGTATTTTTGACTAGTTTTATATTCATACTTAAGTTTTACACGTTTTTGTAATTGATTGTATACTTTTTGATGATTACAAAATGAGGGAGAATGATAGAAGTGATATTAGAAAGAAGTTACAAATTTTGTGATGTTTGCATGTTTGAGTGGTTCGATTTGTGTGTTATAAGCTTCTAATATCACATAGTTTTGTCATCATCAAAAAGGGGGAGATTGATGAATCAATGGCTAGTTACACCTTATTTTGATGATGAAAAAGTATCTTTGGTATTAATATTTTTGTTTACGTGTGTACAAGAATAGGTTGATTGGAGCATTTGATCAAGATAGCGTTGATTTTTGGATGAAGGGAGGATCGATCGACCGAACGAACCTATTAAGAAGATCAACTAATTGAATTTGAAGATCAACTAGTCAAACTTGTATCGGTCTACTGAATGAAGCTACCAGTCGACCAAATGAAGTAAAATTACCAAGGTCAGTCGACTGAATATGTCCATCGGTCGACCAAAAAAAAAAGAATTTTGAACACATTATTTTCAACGGTCATATTACTTAACGGATAAAAGATTTACAAAATAGTCATAACATTTGTCTAACAGTCTAACCGAATTAATTGTACTATAAATGTTACAACCGATAGATTAATCTCGAGTTACACTATAAATAGGGATTATATAAGTCTAATGAGACAGAAGTTGAGTGATAGAGAAAGACAAAAGGAAAAAGAGAAGTGATACAAGTATGTACACGTTCATATTTGAGTTTAGTTTTTGTGTTGAGAGCTTATTAGAGTGTTTGATTTTTAAGGTTATTCTTGAACCATAAAAGAATTTGTAAGGTTATTCTTAAGCCTAGAAAAAGGATTTGTGAGGGTATTCTTGATCATAGAAAAAGGATTTAAGAGGTTATTCTTGAGCCTTAGAGAAAGGAAGAAAGGTTATTCTTCAGCCTTGAAAAAGAAAAGTGAGTTATCCTTGAACCTAAAAGGATTTGTAAATTGTATTCAATTTTACGTTTGTATTTCTTATCTTATTTAAAATAATTATAAGTGTTTTGTTTCTTATTTGTCTCATAATTGTTTATTTAGCTTCATCAAATTATTGTTGATTTTATTTTTGTGTTTTCACTTAAAATTTTTAGTAGAACCTAATTCATCACCCTTTTTGGTGCCATTAGGACCAACATCATGTCGTATTTTCTAGTTCTGTTCCATAACCTTTGACACATGATGTTTTAGGTCCCTTCACATCTTATTAAGACTTCCTCTAAGCACTATCTAAGCAAGCATCAAATGAATTTCTAAACATAGTTAGGTCATCCATGAAGATTTCAAAGAAAATTTCAAAAATATTTGAGAAAATAGCCATTATGAATCTTTAAAATATGGCTAGAGCATTACATAAATCAAATGACATGCATCTATATACAAATGTACCATATGGACATATAAAGGTTGTCTTTTTTTAATCTTCTAGTACTACTGGAATCAATAAATAACCACTATATTTATTTAAGATACAGTAAAAGTTATGTCTAGCTAATTTCTCAATCATCTTATCAATAAAAGGTAAAGGAAAGTGATCTTTTCAAGTGGCATCATTCAACTTCCCATAGTTTATGCACATTCTCCACCTAGTTACTTTTCTAACTTCTATCATCTCATTCTTTTCATTTTCCATAACAATAATTCCTCACTTCTTAGGTATCACTTGCATAGGACTCATCTAACCATAATAAAAAATAAGATAGATCATAGTTTCTTTCAAAAGTCTCACTACCTTATCTTTTACTACGTTCTTCATATGCTGGTTCAATCTTCACAGCAGTAACATCAACGCCTTACTTCCATCCTTTATAAAAATGTGGTGTATGTAAAAGGAGGGGTTAATACCCTTGATGTCCATAATATTCCACCCAATAACCTACTTAAAGTATTTAAGCACCCTTAAAAGCTGCTCCTCCATGGCACTTGACAAATAAGAAGAAATAATGACTAGATAGTGTTCAGGTGATTGTAAAAATGCATACTTTAAATGACTAGGTAAAGTTTTAAGATCAAGAGAGGGGGGTTCTTCAATAAAAGGCATAAGCAATGGCTTGACTAGTCTTTAGAATAGCTTATAAGCTTTATACTGTGTCTAATGAGCTTGCTCCAACTATTCTCCATGGTCTCTTAATTCCTCTTATAGCTCCTTGCCTATATCTTCAAACATGCCTTGTATTTCCTTTTCTAATAATCATATACAAACAATAAAAGAATGACTAGTATTAGAGGAATATATGCCAATGAAATTACAAGAGTCAACAATTGATGGATGTCTCATGGCATCAAACACACCAAGCACTAATTCTTCATCTTAAAGTCTCAAGACGAGCTTCCCTTGTTAGACATTGATGATGTTCCTTATTGTAGCTATAAAAGGTCTACCAAGAATGATGGAGATATTTCTATCTTCCTCCATGTCGAGGACTATGAAGTTCACTAGAAAGATAAACTTGTTCGTCTTTACGAGCACGTCCTTCATGACTCCCCTCAACTATATGATAGACCTATCTACTAATTAAAGTGAAACTATGGTAGGTTTAGGTTCCGCTAATCTTAGGTTCATGAAAATAGAAAGAGGTATCAAGTTAATGTTTGTACCCAAATTCATCAAGGCACTATTTATATACAAATCAGCAATAGTACAAGGAATAATAGAACTCCCGGGATCTTCAATCTTTGGTGGCAACTTCTTTAGCAAGATGGTTGAACACTCCTCATTTAACTCCATTATTGCATAGTCATCAAGCTTCCTCTTGTTAGATGAAATTTCCTTTAAGAACTTAACATAAGAGGACATATGTGCTATAGTTTCAGCAAATAGAATGTTAATATGCAACTTCTTAAAAATTTCAAGGAATCTACCAAACTGATTATCTAATTGTTTACCTTTAAAAATTTGAGAATAAGGGATTTGAGATTTTACCATATTAGTAATGGGGTCAGCAAATAACTTGAGATGATCCTCCTTTTTCCTTACTCTTCTCCACTTCATCAGTCTACTTCTCTTAACTTCCTTTAATTGTTTACCAATTTGCAATGAGATTGCCTTTACATGCTCTCTCTGGTTCACCTCTATAATGATAGGCAATGAATCCAAGGTCCTTTCCTTTCACAAACTCGCAATCTAATTCATCTAATTTTTCAAAATTTTTATTAAAGTTTCTTAGTTTTACATCCTAACCTTGATGTTGGTGATGTACTTTGTAAGTAGTTCTTCAAGATTGGATTTCTCTAGTAGCATGGAATTAGAAGCCTTGAAAGTTAGAGATGGCAGTCTTTAAACATTAGATAGTTGTGGCTGTGCCACTTGATCATTTCTCCATGAAAAGTTTGGATGATTCCTCTACCCTAAGTTGCAAGTGTTGGAAAATGGACAAAAGAGAGATTTTCTATCAGTCAAAAGTAGATATCGTCCCCTATGCTCCCCTGACCTGCTGACTGAGGAATAGGAGAATGAAGTCTCCTTCCCTTCTCTTATTTTTTGTTTAGATTCAGACTAGAAGTGATTAAACCAATGGGAAAGTTTTCAAAGGCTAAAATATATATATTTTCACTAATTGAATGAAATGGATCCATACTTCGTACAAAGGAACTGATAACTTGCATCCTTAGTAAATCATTTCGTACATGGGCAGTGGATCGTATTGCTAAGCTACCAGCTGCTCTCTACCTATTGTAATTACTTAAATAATGGGTCCCTTATTTCTCCTAAACAAAAGGATTCCCAACATGAAATTATAAGGATGTATGGAAATCTCTACCATAATGTTCACACATAGCACACCTCATCATGGATGAACTCAATCCTTCCTATACATTGTGTATAAGGCTATCTAGCTTCTTTATAAGAACCTCCATTTAAACTAAGAAGGCTGCTGAATTGTCTACTACATGAACACCTGTAGGTCTCTCAGGATGCCTCTTTGTATGATATTGAAAGCTGTTAGTAGCCATCTCCTCAATCAACTTGTAGGCCTACTCTGAAGTCTTTCTCATTAAGTTTCCCTCTGCAATTGCATCAATAGTGCTCTTAGTAGCTAGTGTAACTCTAGTATAGAAAATACACCATGCTGCCATATGGAGAACCTATGATTAGGACACCTCACCAATATATTTCTGAATTTCCCCCGTGCCTCATATAAATTTTCATTTTCATACTAAATAAAGGAAGTGATCTCTGTCTTCATCTTGACAATCTTATCAGGTGGAAAGAACTTAATCAAACATAACTTCATTAACTCATCCTTTGTAGTGATGATTGCAAAGTGGCCAATCATGCTCTAGCTTTGTCCCTCTGAGAGAAAGGGAACAATCTCAATTTCACTACATTATCCTGAACACCATTTTTCTTAAATAGATCACATATATCTAGAAAGGTTTCCAAATGGGTTTCCTGGTCCTCCAAAGGTAACTCTCCATACTATAATGCCTTGACCATAGATATAATGCCATAGGGAATCTCAAACTGAGCTGTTATGACCCTAGGCCTTATAATGCTCACAATAGGTCTATTGTTGTTCCTCATAGTAAGATTCATCCCAGTTAATTCCCTCCTCTCATCTTCGTGATGCACAATCTCTTCTTCTTTTCTCTCTATATTTGTGAACAACTCTTCCCTAAATTAATCTTCTTCTACTTTACTCCTTTGAGCGAATCTAGCTTATTTTCAAAATTTGTGAGCAGTTTTTTCAATCCTAGTATTAAGTGGTAAGCTATCAGGATTTTGACCATAAGTAAGATACAAAATATGAAAAGAAGGAAAGAAAAATAATAAAAATAGGAAATAAAATATGTTAAAAACAAAGCAATTGATTAAATAAAACAAGTAAATAAGCAAACAAAACAATAAATTAATCTAGAAAATCAACATTGTCGAAACCTCATATCCTACAACTAAGATCCTAGCAACTGTTCCAAAAACTTGTTGTAGTCTAAACTTAAGCAAAATAAATCCAATTCAATCCTAGACCAAACCAAAGGCAAGCGTACCTTGTCAAGTAGTAAAAAATGGAGTAAAATCGAGTATCATACCCAAAAGACCAAAGTGTAAAAATATCAAATTAAATGATGCATAACTACTTAGATAACCAAGATTTGATTGATTTAAAAAATAATTAAAACATGCGACTAACGCAATATACAATATAAAAACTATGAGCAAAATGTGGTTAAACTTTACCAAAAGAGAAAAATTAGATAAGGCTTTGGATTCTAATCGGTTAATCCCTTAAAATTAATGTTGGTAGATTGATTTAGGATTTACTTCACTTAAGAAAACATAATCAATGCTTATAGAAACATCTTTTATCTTTTAAACTCAAATTACCTGTTTAATTCATAAATAATATGGAATAAAAGCCATTAATTATAAGAATCCTAGAATCAAGTTTGTTAATCCTAAGAATCCTCACACAAGATCCTAAAGTTGGTCTATTTTAGGATTAGTTATGTTACCCAATTGATTTTCTTAAAATTAAACACCAATAGTTATGGAATTCAATTACATAAGGCTTTAAATTAGGTGATCAAGCTAAACTAGGAAAGAAAATAAAAATTCAATTAGGAAAAAATCAACCAAGTCCAATATGTTCATAACTTAATATTATCCTAACCTTAGCCGAAAACATCTTACCCATACATATTCATTAATAGAAATCAAGTTAAGGTTATAACAAAGGTCTCCATTCAATGAATAAACAAGATAGAGTCAATACAAGTGTTAAAATAAAACAATACAGATAAATAACAAAAATATGGACACTCCCTGAAGATCTTTACACTAATTTGTCACTCAAAATCTCCCAAGAATAAAAATCAAGTTGAAGAATAAACTGAGATAGAAAAAAAGACAAAAACCTAGCTATGGTGATGGATAAGAACATACTATCTTGAATGCTATCTAAAATTGATGAAAATAGGAGTATTTATACTCCCACAAGTGGATGATAGGGTTTAGGAATGATTAGGCTTATATTTGGTCATGTTTGGGCTTACGAATCAGTAAAAAAATGTTGTTTTGTTAACTCTATTTAAGTCCTAGAAATTTACATCTTATTCCCCTCTTCGCATTCTACTCTAACTCCTTTAATACACTTTTAATGTCCATGAAATTTAGTATGTAGACTCTTCATATGATGTTTTAACTCCATGTAAAATTTCATAGATTTGGAACTTTAACATTGCACCTATTGTCTTCGAAAAGTAACCGTAGCAAATCTGGAGCTTAACTAAACTTGTCTTATTCT
Source organism: Pinacopodium congolense (assembly GCA_028565735.1). Lineage (NCBI taxonomy): Eukaryota > Viridiplantae > Streptophyta > Magnoliopsida > Malpighiales > Erythroxylaceae > Pinacopodium > Pinacopodium congolense. The sequence goes on from JAOXYD010227813.1 coordinate 8,350, forward strand.
TTCCTTTGTGCACTCATTATTTTTTATCACATAACCTTAGCTTTTTTCGTAGACATCGTAAGATGATGTCGTAAATCCTGAAATTGATTCCACACCTTTTGTTGTTCCATAAGTGCCTCAAAATGCTCATGAAATTAGTTCTATTTGTGTTTTTTATCTCCTATTTTAATATTTTTAATTTAATTAAGTCCAAATAGCTTTGAACCTACTATATAATCAAAAGAACTCATAAATAGGACAACTTTATAGATAATTAAGAGTGAAAACACATTAGAATATGGTAAAAAAAATTAATATAAATCACTTATAAAAGTCTCTTACCCACTATCTTTGTCATGAAGGACCTTGAACCTTTTTAAGGCACCAAATGCCTCTAATTTCTTCTTCAAGAAATATAATCACATATTTCATAAAAGCTCATCAATGAAGAGAAGGAATTATCTAAAAGAGTAATGTGAAATTAGACCATATATATCGATGCGTACGAGTTGTAATATCTCCTTGGATTTTATAATGGCTTCCTTTCGAAGGCTTTTTCCTTAAATGCTTTCCAAGTAAGTATTCTTCACATAATTGATTTGGATGATTGATGAAAGGCAATCCTCTCACTATTAATTTCTCACTCAAGAAATTTAATCCCCCCAAATTTATATGTTTAAATATTAAATTCCAAAGACAAGAAGGGTCTTTAATGCAAATTTAAAGGTATTTTTCTGCATCATTTTGGATGTTAATTTCAAAAAATTTTACTTTTTGTTATTGTCACCTTAGTTATCAAATTATTCCTGTAATCTCTTATTAAAGGACCATGATCTTAAAGGTGAATATAATAACCTTTCTCTAAGATTTGTTCCAAACTTAGTATATTATTTTTCATATTTAGAACATAATGTATATTTGAAATAAACTTATGCCTTCCATCTCTTAAATAGATTAAGATGTTATCTTTCCCTTTGATAGGTATCTTGGATGCACATCTAAATGAGAGGTTGGCACTTATAGACTTATCAAACTCTATAAACATATCTTTACTCCCACACATGTGGTTGATTGTGCCAACGTCTAAACACTAAGTGTTCTTTTTTATGATGTCCTCTCCTTCGTAAACTAATAATAGAATGGAGTCTTCTTGTGTCTCCTCTTCAATATGGTGAGCTTTCTCTTTAACATTATTAAAAGCATTTCTAGATTTTCCACATCTTTGACCTCTATCAATTCTTGGCATACTTCTATTTCTATGCCCTTTTGGAGATGGATTACTTTATCCTCTACCTTCATTTTTATATGGTTTGAAACCTCCTATCTATGGATTCCACATCCTTTATCGCAACCTCTTTCTCTTTAGCCTCGTTGGATGTTAAAGTTTCTTTCCTTCTCATTTAAAGTGATCTTGATTTGAAGAACATGCTTTAAGACCTCTTGCTTCCTCTTTTGTCTTTCTTTATATGGTTTATGTGAGTCTTTGAATTGTTCAATGGTTATAGCTTCCAATTTTTTTTAATTTCTTCAATGATTATTACAATATGCTCAAATTTTGCAAATAAAGAATGAATAATTTTCTCCATCACTCTTGTGTTAGAAATAATTTCTGTATTGTTACTTATTTGATTTATTATGATAATAACTCTTGCAAAATAACCACTTATGGTTTCATTCTCTCTCACATGTAAAGCTTTAAAATAATTTCTTATAAAGGAATAATTTTTTTAATTTTTTCCTTTGGGTCAATGTAGTCATTCTTTACAATCTCCTAAAGATAATATGCTCTAAGCAAAGTCTTCATTTTAATGCTTTAATTTCCAAAGCCTCAATTGGATAACTTTGGAACTTAGATGGTTAAATCACTTGCTATCGTCTACCATAGGGATCTTCAAGCTCTTAATACCACTTTTTTGAAAGGTGATAAGTTTCTAATAAAGATGACATTGAAGATTTAGAGTGGACACTCTACTAAAACTAAGAGAAGATTTTAAAATTTTTAATAAAAACTTCCCTCAAAGATGAGAAAGAGATTCTTAATGAAAAAGGAACTCTCACTTGTAGCTATTATTTAACTCAACTTATCTTAATTTATTTATATGAAAGGGAAAGGAACCTTATTTAATTTGTATAATGTTCCTTCTAAAAACTAATATCTATTACTAGTTTTAAAGATGTTTCTAGACTTAATATATTTCTATAAAATATTTAGATATTCTACAAACTATTTAGATATTATAAAAGATAGTTCTAAACAAAGATGTTTTTAGACTCTTCTAGAATTTGGGTTATACTTCTTATCATCTAAACCCACACAAGTAGCCATTTTCTCAACCAAATACATCAAAATTTCAGAACAGGTTTATATTATAACATCTTATTTATTCTTATTTATTTTCAAACTTTATGATGCTGATTTTGTCTATTATTTTTTCATTTTTGAAAGTTAAATTATTTTAAAAAAGAAAAATTTTAATTTAAACTAAACTTAATTTAATATATTTTAATACCTCAAATTAACTTCCTATTTGGTTTGAAAATTATGTCAACAAATTAAATTACCATTTAAAACTTTTAGGAATATCTTTAACCATTTGGATAGTACTTTAATATTAAGATTCTCCAAATTTTATTCCTTAAAATGTCTTTTAAGAAAGTTAACTGAAACCAATTTAAGTTCATTCATGGAAATGGGAAAGCTTTGCATCATAGTTCTTCACTATAAAATACCTATGATTTTTATCATAAAAACCAAACATTATCTAATAACATCTTGTATAGTGAACCTAAAACTAACCTTTTAAGACTTATTTTTCTTGATTTTTATATTGAACCTAATTGACATTAAATAATTAACTACAACCTCTTTGAATTGTTTCTTTTGTAATCTCAAATACCATTTGTAAACTTTTCTCTCTTATACCTTCAACTAGTTTCTGCCTAATAAATTTTTTCTGGCCTCACTAAAACTTCATTAAAATCCTTCATGCTTCAATATTAAACAATTCTTAGAAAACATGTATTATGAAATTAATCAATTCGAACCTCTTCATGTCCTCTAGGTTCATAAATAAAGAATTCATATTGATTTAAATCATGATTATAGAATCAATTTAAACATCATTATGTTCCTTAGGTTAATAAATACAAATTTATACTTTTTTGAATTATTTTCTTCATTTGACCCTATTTCAATGACCTTTTTGGATATCTTTAATAGAAATGAAATTAAAAAAAATAGAATAAAGTTAAGGGGTCAAATTGTAAAATAAAGGTGTTAGGCACCTTACTTTAGTTACCTCAATCTAAAAACTTTTGCAAATTTATATAATTTAAAAGAAATAAACTTGGGTACAAATTTTAAAGGTAGCCGAACTAAAGCAAAAAAAATTGTTGAAAGCATGTGGGTTTATTATTTGACTTAAGGTTTAAAATAAAATTTTTGTATTGATATGTAGGATCTGAAATTGAATATAAAATGTATGGATGAAAGCTAAAGAGTTTATGGTTTGATATAAGGCTTAAAATAAAATTAAAGGATGCCTAAAACTTATTGATAGCATGCTAAATGTACTAAAGTTTAATAATATTTAAATCCAAGAATCACAAATAAATACTATTAGAACACGCAAATATAGAAGTGTACTTATTATAGTGTAATCTAGCTAGCATGAGTCTAGATTATCGATGATAAGGACTATGATGACTAGAGAATTCCTATCCCTACTATCTATCCTATTTAATGGTTGATCAATTGATTAATTAACAATAAATAAATAAATAAATAACTAAATACAAATTCAAGGATAAACTCACAAGAATTAAAAAGCAATATTGAAGTTAGGATCTAAATTGCTAATCCCTATAAGATGTATATGTATTCATCATTCAACCTTGATTAAACATGTTTTATATATTTTATTAAACTGTAGGCTCCTGAAGGTAAATCATACTTTCTTTTAAGTTATGCAGTTTTATGTAATTTGATAAAACAAGTGAAAGTTCTCTCTATCTCAACATATTAACCTAGTGCATTAATTTGTTCTATGAAACCTATTATTTTGACTAAGTTCACATTTAGTCTAGACATCTTATATGATCCTCTCTCTAGATACCCGTGCAAGATGCGTTATTTGTAGGTGGATCTCATTCATGCATTTGGTTTCTTATTCTAAACACATGCAATCATATCATCATAATTGAAGCTTACCTTTACGTAACATTCAAAACTAATGTCATTAACTCCATGAAAATATCTAATAAAAATTTGAAAATTCAATGTTTAATTAGGATAACAACGAAATACTACATCCTAAGGTTCATAACAATCTAAATCCTATAAGAAATTAGGTTATATGTGTATATATATAAAGACTACAACAATAATTAATGAAAGAGTAGGGATGAACAAGCTCATGCTAAATTATCTTGAATCTCTTAACTCGCTTTTGATTTTGGATGTGAAATCCAAACTTATCTAGTTTTTGATGATTTAAGCCAAGTCCTCATTCAATCATGCTCCAATCCTTGTTTAAATGGCTTATAAATCACCTCTATTGTCTTGGTGGCTACTGTGGGGCTTGTGGGAATTGAATACAATGAGAAAAAGCCCTAGAAACACTTAAAAACATAACCTAGCCCATTTAAGCCAGGGGCCATGGGGTGTGGCCACTAGTTTTCCAACTTCTGCATTTTTCTGTCTTTTCTCTATAACTCCTTTTGAGCTTATCTATTCGCCATAAATTTGGTGGGAATCTCCCTCATTTGATTTTCTTACATCCCAAATAAACTTCACAACCATTCTAATTCCCAAAATGCATCTAATGTCCCACCAAATTCACCCAAGGTTGAGTTATCACTTATTTCAACTTCGCTTACTGTTCTCCTAATGCACTCTTTATGGCATGTCCTATAGCCTTAATATTTGACGTGAAACTTTATAACATGATGCTCCAAATCTTCAATTTGATTCCACCACTATTATAACTCCAAAAGTGAATTAAAATGCTAACCAATTTCCTATAAAACATAAATAAGCATCTAAAGTAACATAAATAACATCTTATTTAAGAATAAACTAAACATACACTTAAATCACATAGAATTAACCCTAAACTTTATGATAATCATTATAAAAACATACCTAAAAGATGTATAATTAGGGTGTTATCATTTATCATAGGCTTCAAATGCAATAATTTTAAATTTTAATTTAAAAAGGTTGAATTTGAATTAATAATGTTGAAAAATATATGAAAGCCATGGAAATTTTTTTACTATTATATGAAAAAAAAGCATTTTTCAAAGAAACAACTTGTAAATTTTTGAAATGATTTATTGATCTATAATATTTATAAAAAAGGCATTTAATAAATTGGAACATTTAAAAGGAGACTAAATAATTGAATTTAGTCTTATAAAAGGCTACAAAACTTTTTGGATATTGAATTATTTGAAGAAGAATATAATGAGTTCAAAGGTTTATTTTTTTTAATAAAAGTTTAAGGGTCTTAAAGACCCAAAAAGACATGTGGAAACTAACTCAGTGGGCTTAATAATATAAATTAAAAAAATAAGCATATATAATTTTTAACAAGTTATTTTAGCTTATCATGCTACACCAGAATTACCTAAACTCTTTTTATTTGAGACGGTGATTTTAAAAATTAAATTAAAAATAAAAAAGTTTATTCAATATCATAAATTTCTACTAAAATTTTGCGCCTGTTATTTTTTCTAGGGATAATAAATAGATGAGATAATAATCTTTTGATATTTTTTCAATTATGTGACCAACTTTCAAAGAGTTTATCAATTAAGATAAAAGCTTAAAATCTTGCTGATGTGACTAACAGACTTTGCCACATAAACAAATATTACGTGACTATCCACGTGTAGAACCTCAACTTTAAAAAATTTGTAATTTAGTGAGAAATCTTTTTAAAAATTTTAATTTAGTATCCAATCTTTAATTTTGTTTTCAATTTAGTAACTATCCTTCTAAAATTCATTTAATTGAAATCAAAATTAGTTTTGTTTCCTTATAAGAATAACAAGTGATTAATACTCTAATATTTTATTAGAAAGTATTGTATATTGATTTCTAAATTTAGTTAATAAATATTTAATTATATATTATATTGTCTTTCCAAGGATATCAAAGTTTTAGACTTGATAAGCCTTTAATTTAAAGGAGATAATTCATAAATAAAATTTTTAAATGAAATATATAGTAGTCACAAAGTATCTTTTATAAATAAATTTAGATTTAAATATATATTATCGATCTATAATAAAGAATAGATATAAACATAAAAAAAGAACTTATTTCTTCAAATATTGAAAACTATTTTATTGAAATGGAATAGTTTCTAATTATATTTTTAATTAAACATAATTTTACAATTATATTTTCAACAAAATAATTTCAAATTATTTAAATATATTTTATAATTGAATATTTAAAATTTTAAAATTTTGGAAAATTTTGAAAATTTAAATTATTTTTAATATAATTCAAAAATTATTTGTAATTGAAAAATAATTTAAATTTTAAGATTATTTTATTGAAAATTATTATATTTAAATAAAATAATTTTCAATCTTTTGAAAGAATAAGTTCTTTTTTATATTTCTATCTATTCTTTACAATAAATCAATAATAGATATATTTAAATATATATTTATTTATAAAAGATATTTTATTATTACTATATACTTAATTTCAAAGATTTATTGATAATTTTTTTGCTTCAGGTCAAAAACGTATTAGTTCTAAAATTTGGATGTTCTTTAAAAGATAATATAATATATACTATAATATTTTTAATTAAACTTAGAAGTCAATATACAATATTTTCTAATAAAATATTTGTCTATTAATTACTTGTTATTTTTTAAAAATTTAATTTAAACCTGATTTGAACTAATTTTAGAAAGGTGGACACCAACTTGAAAAATTTTAAAGTTTAGACACTAAATTGAAAAATTCTAAAAAATTAATAAATTAAAAAATTTTAAAAGTTAAGGTTTTACATGCATGACTATCCACATAGCAAAAACTGTTAGTCATGTCTATATTAGTTTAAGTTTTTACTTTAATTGATTAAATTCTTAAATATTGATCACTTATTTAAAAATTTTAAAAATTTGTCACTCAACTGAAAAAATTTCAAATGGTTATTCAGTTATTGATTTATTATTCCTTTTTTATGATAAATATAGAAACAGTGCATGTAACACATGATCTCTGTTCTTTTTTGCTCAGTTGTGGCTTTATCTATGTTTAAAATAAATGAAATTTTTTGAAAATTTTATCAATCATTTTAAGCATGACTTTTTGATAATATCAATTTTAGTAATCGTAATCGTGGTAGGATATGAAAAAAAAAGGTTTAAGGTTGTCTATTTCTCACCTAAAGTTAAAATACCTTAGTAAATATATCTATCCAATAAATCTTTCTATTTAGGTGGGTAAAGTTGGGTAATATCACTAAGAAAGAAAAAAATATTAAAGATCGAAGCTTGACAATCTAATTGGCAAAAGAGTTATTTAAATTTGAGTCCAATAACATATGAGATAACTTTTGCCTTTTTTCATTTTTTTAATAGTGACATTGTTGTTTTATCATGATTTAAATTCTGTTAAGACAAGATTTCTTAAACATACCTCCCCAACGAGTCACAAAGCCATTGTTTGTATTTAAACTTTTTCTCTTTGCCTTTATTCATCTTTTATCTTTTGTTGACCTTATATGCATGTAAACCTTTTTACAAAAAGTGAAAAGGCATATTAAACATAAACTTGTTATTTTTTAAAATAGGTTTAATCAAATAGATATTTTTATTTGATTTAGATGTGAATGTATGTGAATAAAGTGTAAGGCTTATTCCACTAAGATTGGTGTAAGCCCTATGGCACCTAAGAGGGGGGTGAATTGGGTATTAAAATCTTTTCGCAAATTCAAACCATTAACCTAAATCAACTGGAAAGTAGATGCAATCTCTAAACCAAGATTCAACCTAAGATGATATGATAATGCAAATATCAAAGTAAATGCAATAGGTTGAGCTAACAGAAAGACACAAGGCAATTAAAGAAGTTGACCTAACCCAAAGATAGGCTACGTTTCCTTTTCAGCTACTTGTTCAATGATTCTATACTAATCAATCAAAACAAGTATAATCTTCTTACAAGGTGAAGAGCAATGTTTACAATCTTACTTTCTAAGGGTGAAGATCAATAACAATCTTACTTTCTAAGGTAAAGAGTAACCTATCCCAAATCTTTTTAAGGTAAAGAGAAGCCTATACAATTCACAAATGTCCAAAAGACTCAATTCCCCCAAATTCAAGTAACTAAATACACCTTAAAAAGTGTTTCACTCAATGCACAATTAAAGTAAGGGCTTTAGCTTTCAATAAATGATATGAATGAATGATGACAATATTGAAAGCCTAAACAAACTTTTTATGGCATAAATTAAACATAAAAACATGCATATGTTCAAGCAATATGATCAAGACCAGCCAATCACAAAATCTGGACAGTTTAAGCACTCTATAAATATTTAGCTCAAAACACAAATATAAGTGCTTAAAATAAAACCAAAAATACTAGAACACTCCTAACACCTTATGTGAACTAGCCATAATAAATTTATGCACCTAGAACGGATTTATATGATGAAAATTATGATTTAATGAATAACATAAAAAACTGGATAGTTTTGATATATAAATGAATTAATGCACACAAATGATAAAATATCTAACCAAAAATTCGAAACTAAGGTTAATCTGATTCCTAAGAACTTAGAAAAGCATAAAAAAAATAATTACGAACACAAAAAATAGGTTAAGCAGGTTAAAATCGAAATCAAACTCAGAATAGTGAAAACAGGAGCTATCTTAAAGAATAGGAAAGTTTTACCTTAATGATAGCTTAAACAGGTCTCAAAAATTCGAAACAAGTTTCAAATACAATTTAGAGACCCTTAGAAAACTAAAAACTCAAATAAAATGATTTTAGAAATAGGTTTAATCACATGGAATCGAGATTCAAGTTAGAACAATCTCAACAGAGGCAGTTTTGATAGATGAATGAGTTCTAGTTTTAATATGATGAAATAACCTTTCTAAAATGTAAAAGATGGATCAAATAAACTCTAAAACACTTAAGCAAGATGTCAAATAAGAATTTGCACATCCAGAAACATAGATTGATAGCAAAAGATCGAATAAAAATAAGTGCAATGAAAAAGTTTATAGCTTGAGGCTTTTGATAAATTCGGAGGGTTTGATCTGATTTTGGAGAGTGTAGAGTATTACAATTCATTTCTAAGGAGTATATATAGTGTCTGGAGGCTTAAAGAAGGTTTAGGAGGGTTTTTAAGACGTCAGAAATAGGATAAAAAGAATAAGACCAGAAATTAGAAACTAGCCGTTAGAGTCTGACCCTTCAACGGCATCCTCTGGGTTGATCATCGACATTGTTATTTTAAGAACAGCCTGTCGTTGATAGCTTCTGGAAATAGGGGTACAACGACGCTCATACAGGGTGCCCTTGATTGATGATTAGCTCGCTATTGAATGTTCAGAAAACATAGAATATGCTGCAAAATTGACTCCAATCATTTCCAAACAAGTTCCTAATGATAATTGAGACTCCAAACACTTTTAAATTCATGTATTGAGGCTATATGAATGATTAAATACCTTAAAATAATTCAAACCCAAGATTTAGCCTATGAATTGAGATAATATGCACTTTTGACATTTCGAATGCAATGCATAATCAAACTTAAGCCCTTAGGTCAATTGAACATTAAGTAAAACTTACAAACATATTTGAAACTACCTATCTAAGGTCTTGAAGCTTCCAAATCATTTGAATTTCCAATATCTTCAATTTTGACCTTCAAACTCCAAGCTT
>JAOXYD010227828.1:0-18260 GCA_028565735.1 Pinacopodium congolense
TACAGTTTAAAATATTATATATAATTTATAGGGGGCTATTTTGTAAATTTTATAATATATAGGGACTAATTTATAATTTTAAAAAATTACCCGAAATGGTATCGGTATTTGACCGGTACCAGTACAGTACCGTTTTAGAACTAAATCTGGTACCGGTACCAGTACGATATTCAAAACCTTGATTTACATGCTATGGGGAAGAGGGAGTCTAATAATGGGTTGCTTATGATAATAAGAATTTAACTGTGTACAAGGTTCTTGGCAAGACAAGGATGGCAAAGTTGTTCCAAAATGATGTGAAAGCTATGAAATGCATAATATAATTAACGGTACTATTAAACAATATTTATAAGATCAAAATTTATAGCGAAACATTTTATTGTTTTCAGGTGTGAAGAAGGGTAACAAGAAGGTAATAAAATGATAATGTTTTAAAATTTTTAAACATACTTTACACTTTATATTGAAGATGTTTAAATTCTAAACTCTTCTAAAAGAGGTAGAACAATCGTCATTTAAGGTAATTTGCACATGGAAGAAGCTATGTACAGTTAGCAGAAGTATAGTCCTCTTTATCATTAAGGAAGTTGAATGGTTGGATTGATTTTGTATCTAAAACAATTTTATATTATGAAAAACATTTGTAAATTGTTACATAATAAGAAAATAGACACCTGAAGTTGAATATGGTAAAGTAGTTCAAAATCTAACATTATTTTTCGAGATCCTAAGTCTGAGAATTCTTATATAAAGACTTGGAATCACTGACCATAAGTCTTTGAGAAGTAAAAGATAGAGGAGGTAAGCACCACTCTGGCCAGTGAATGGACTTGGTTTCTTGTGGTGGGTCAATGATAGAAGAAAAAAATACTGTCTCTATGGGTAAATTTTGTAGTAGTATATAGAGGTGTCTGATCGTATTTGTTTGTAACTTATGGCAATCTTGGATCCTTTCGAATAAAAACCTTTGCAGCTTCTATGTTTTATACAGTAGCAGCACTGTGAAGGAGTGTGTTCCCATAACGATCTTTCACACTGAGAGTTTTAAAAGACTTCAACATCAAATCCATAAGGCTTTCAACAAACATCAGTGACCGACCATTATTAATAGCTACGTTGCGCCAGGGTCCGGCTAGTGAGAGCTCTCGATAGAGGGTTGTTTGAGCTCATGGCAAGGTGAGAGCTGGTCATAGACATCTGGGAGGATTTAGATTCATACCTGGTGTAAGTAGTAGTAGTAGCAGGTAGAGTTCAGGCCATATTAGTTCAGGCTCAGCCTCCTCCATTTATCAGTAGTGTGGAAGAGTATATCAAGATCTATGTCACATACCACAGAAGCTTGCTACAAACGTGGGTAGTACGGGCATTTAATCAGAGAGTGTCTCGTGATGGGATATCATCAGTCCTCTTCTAGTATGGCATAACCTCCATTTCAATAGCCACAAGCGGGATCACAGTTTGGTAGTCAGCAGGGATGAGGATTTAGAGGGAGATAGTTAGGAGGTAGATCTAAAGGCCGTAGTTTGGGATAGTCCTCTAACTCGCAGCAGGTAGGTCGTGATCACTCCAAAGTGTTCACCCTTACCTCTCAGGATGCACAGGCTTCTAAGGCAGTGGTATCAGGTATCCTTCTCATCTATGGATTAGAAGCTATGGTTTTGATACATCCAGAAGCCACTCATTCTTTCATGTTGCCCAATTTTGCTATGAGATTAGAAGTAGTACTAGGTAAAATGGACGAATATTTGTCAGTATCCACCTCTGATTGATGCCATATAAGTGAATTCAATTTACTACTCCTGTCCTGTAGAGATTAATGGTAGGAGATCGGTGGCAAATCTTATGCTACTACCAGTTATAGATTTTGATGTGATATTAGGAATGAACTGGTTGTTTAGCCAATACGCTACTTTGGATTGTAGAGAGAAGGAAGTGGTGATTAGGATTTCAAGGGATAAAGAGTTTACCTTAAAGCGAGATAAAAGAACAACTCCTTCTAATATAATTTCATTAGTATTGACTAACAAGATGCTCAGGCAAAGATGCCGAGGATTTTTTGCCTCAGTTAGAGATTTGGCTATTGAGAGTAGCAGTCTTCAAAGTGTTTTGGTAGTTTGAAAGTTTTTAGATGTTTTTTCTGAGGAGTTACCAGTGTTACTTCTAGAGAGAGAAATTAAATTTTGCATTGATTTAGTACCTGATACTTCTCCGATTTCTATACCTCTATACATAATGACACCTGCAGAGTTAAAAGAATTAAAAGAGTAGTTATAAAACCTTTTAAATAAGGGTTTCATCAGGCTTAGCACTTCATCATGGGGTGCACCGGCACTGTTTGTGAAGAAAAAGGATGATTATATCTGATTATGTATTAATTATCGACAATTGAATAAGGTAGCTATCTATAACAAGTATCTATTATCTTGAATTGATGATCTGTTTAACCAACTTCAGGGTGCTACGTATTTTTCTAAGATTTATATAAGATCTGGATATCATCAACTAAGGATTAGAGGGGAGGATGTATTTAAGACATCATTCAAAACTCGGTATGGCCATTATGAATTTTTAGTAATATGGTTTGGCCTTACAAATGCTCTAGCAGCTTTCATAGATCTGATGAATAGGGTATTCAAGCCGTATTTGGATAAATTTGTCATCGTCTTTCTCGCTGATATTTTGCTGTATTCGCAATTAGATAAAGAGCATGTCAAACATTTAAGATTGGTCTTGCAGACACTTCGAGTACATCAATTATATGCCAAGTTCTCAATGTGTGAATTCTGGCTTGAGAGTGTCGCATTCTTAGGACATGTGGTATCTCAAAATGGAATACAAGTAGATCTGAAAAAGGTAGAAGCTGTGATGAATTGGGAAAGGCCAAAGACAGTGACAGAGGTATAGAGTTTTCTATGGTTAGCAGACTACTATCGAAGATTTGTTTAAGATTTTTCTAAGATAGCGACCCCGTTGACTCAATCGACACAAAAGAGTGTCCAATTCATTTGGTCTGATAGTTTCAACAAGAGTTTTCAGATATTGAAGGAGTGTTTAACCACATCTCTAATATTGGCTTTACCAACGAAAGGTAAAGGATTTCAATTATATTGTGATGCATCGAGGGTTGATGTTTGGTGTGTATTGATGCAAAATGCTAGGGTGATTGCCTATGCTTCTAGACAATTGAAGAAGCACGAACAAAATTACCTTAAGCATGATTTAGAGATGGCAGTAGTAATCTTTACTTTAAAGATATGGAGGCATTATCTATATGGTGAGACATGTGAGATTTTTACGAATCATAAGAGCTTAAAGTATATATTTCAGTAGAAAGACTTGAATATGAGGCAAAGCAGGTGGATGGAATTACTAAAGGATTATGATTGCACGATTTGGTATCATCCAGGGAAGGCAAACGTTGTGGCAAATTCTTTAAGTAAGAAATCCTCAAGTCGTTTGGCACATATCATAGTAGAGAGGAGAGCTTTGACCAAAGAGTTGCATGCTTGTTGGATTGAGGTGCTTAATTTCAGATTTCAGATATAGGAATATTATTGGCTAGCATTAGGGTGCAGTCAGTACTGTTGGACAGAATTAGGATTGCTCAAGGTCAAGATCCTAACTTTTAGAAACTTATCTGTGACGTTCAAGAAGGATGACGTACATATTTTAAAATCGGTAGAGAAGGCATCCTTATAATGAAGGGGAAACTGTGTGTTCTAGAGATAGACAACTTGAAGGAGGAGAGTCTAGAGGAAGCGTACTATGCGGCTTATAATGTACATCCAGGTTCCACTAAGATGTACCATATTATTAGATAAACATATTGTTATGAGGGTGTGAAGAAAAATGTGGTAGGATATGTTTCTAAGTGCTTGACGTGTCAACAAGTAAAATCAAAACATCAGAAGCTCTCAAGTAAGCTATAACCACTACTGATTCCTGAATGGAAATGGGAGAGAATTATGATGGATTTCGTGGTTGGCCTACCTTATACAAGAACTCGATGTGATTCAATTTGGGAGATAGGAGAAAGATTGATGAAATCAATACATTTTATACTAGTGAAGACTACTTATTCGGTGTCCAAACTCGCTCTCAATCAGATAGTGTGCCTCTATAGAGTACATGTATTAATAGTCTCAGATCGAAGATCGTAGTTCAACTCTCAATTTTAGAGGAAATTACAAGAGGCATTGGGTACTAGATTGGATTTTAGTACGACATTTCATTCTCAGACGGATGGATAGTCTGAGAGGATAATTCAGACCTTAGAAGATATATTGGGGATGTATTATGTGATTGATTTTGGTGGTAGTTGGGATTGGCACTTGCCTTTGATTAAATTAACTTACAATAATAGCCACCATAATAGCATTGGGATGGCACCATACGATGCATTATATGGACGGAAATGTAGGTCACCGATGTGTTGGGAGGAGGTAGGTGAAAGGCAATTAGAGGGCTCAGAATTAATCAAGATCATGTCAGAGAAGATATCATTGATTAAGCAGAGGTTAGAGACTGTTATCAGTAGATATAAGAATTATATTGATTCGAAGCGTAAGGAAGTAAAGTTTCAAGTCAGAGGTATTCCTTAAAGTATCTCTGATGAAGGGTGTGATGAGGTTTAGGAAGAGAGGAAAATTGTCTCCAAGATATATTAGACCAGACGAGATAACTGAGAGGGTTGGAAGTGTAGCATATTGATTGGCATTACCTTCAGATATGAATCATATTCATCTAGTATTCCATATTTCTATGCTTCATAAGTGCATTTCAGACCCTTCTCTTATACTCCAACAATAGAGTGTAGGAGTGAACAAGAACCTAACTTACGAAGAGGAGTTGGTGGCTATCATGGATTCTCAGGTGCGACAACTTTTATCAAAGTAAATTCCTATGGTAAGGTGATGTGGTGGAATGGTCACATTAAAGAAGCTACTTGCAAAACATAGTAAGAGATGAAAGAATTGTATTCGTTCTTATTTTCTCAATAAACTTTATTGTAAAATTCTAGGATGAATATTTTTGTAAGGGGGAGAGAATGTAACACCTCGTTTTAGTGTGTGTGTGTATATATATATATACCCATCTTCTTCTTTCTCTTATATTTTCTCTTATTTTCATTTTAACCCCCCAAAAGTTAGTATTCATAAACTCCCTCTTTTCATTCATTCTTCATCGTTGATGAATCAAACCGATTAGTATTATATATCAATCTTTTCCTCTCGAGGAGCTCATCATAACCATACCATTTTAGTTGTCATCATTACTAGAATCATCATGAAAATTGAGGAGAAGAGCCGACAAAATATGTCAATTGTCGATCCGTACTTTTGATGGTTATTGCCAATCACTACCACCACCACCAATTGATTCGTCTTGATATCAAGATCAAAAGACCTATTGCCAACTATTACCCGGATCGTCGCCGATTGGTGGAAAAAGAGGTTATGATTTCGAATGGTTTTTCTTCAATTCATTAAAATCTATTAAGAATTTGGGTATGATGCCTTAGAGAAAGTTATTGTACTCATCAAGAGCTTTTATTTAGTTTAAAAATTGTTAAATTATGAGACTAAATATTTTTTGGTGACCAGAAGGCATATTTTGGTGACCGGAGGAATATTCCGGTAGCCATATATACTGTTCTGACGACCTTTTCTAACACTGTTATAGAAAAATTTCTAAAAATTGTAAAAATTATACTAATCATTTTCTCTAAAGCACCAGAGCGAGATTCTCATCGATTTGCGAATTAAAAATCACGGAACATTTAGATGAGATTATGAGTAATAACTAAATTTCATAATTGGTTTACGTTAGTAATCCAGATGACCCCTAAATCATTATTTGAGCCCAATAACTTTTAATCAATTTAATAGGTATATCAGGAGTAGGACCGGTATCGCAAGACTCAGACGGATGAAAACACTTACCAAGTAAGTTCATATTGACTTACAGTTACCATATTCATACCACTTAGTTAATAAAGTCTAAAGCTATTTTAGATGACCACATGAATGTATACCCACATTCATATGCACGAATATCTAGATATATATATGTCTCGATAACTATATATATACATATAGATGGTGAATACATATATATATTATCGCGTACTTATTTTATCGCAATTCTATGTATCTATATCAAATTATCATAGTGTATACATTTGGATTTGGGTACTACATACATGCATGATAATCATTACATAATTGAATGTGTGTTTAGTAAAATTGCATGATTAATATTTTGACTATGCAATATATGTTTAATTGTGGTTGTGGGGAAGGAATGATCTGTAGGATGTGCCATCTGAGGGGTATGCATCAGGACCATATGAGTGCTGGTTATGATTACGAGAACTATTGTTCTTATATATTGAGATGTATTATAGGTCGATCCTAGTTGATGCTTAACTCTTGATCGGGGCCTTGTTGTTATATTATGATTTTTTTATATATATCTTGAGTGAGGGTTGATCTGTTGGTGATGCTTGTCTCCCCGTAACCCTTTCAGATTAAGAGAGCCTTATAACTATATGTGCATAGGAGCATGATTGGACTGTTAGTGATGCTTAGCTCCCCGCAGCCATTCGTGGTTTAGTATTGTGAAGCTTTACCCTTGGAGATTAGGGTCTTATAGATATTATTCCCTCATGATTATTTGTTTGGTTTATGTGATTGCATGTATAGTATGATGTATGTATGCTTTTATATTTAGATGATGGTGCTTATAGCATTAGGTATCATAGGGCAGTATGAGCTTACTCAACGAGGTTTGACTCCCCTCAACCAAATTTTCTTTTTAGGTCAGTTGCCACCAACTTCGCAGCAGTGACTCTCGAGGTGTATCGACTACAATCTTCCTATCTTTATGTATACCTTTCCTTTATTTTTCATTGTCTTTATATTGTAGTATTCACAGTAACATGACTTAATATATTGTGTGTTTTATCTTCTAATGCACACTAGTATTATTGTATTTTTATTATCATTATGATTCATTTTCTTGGGTTTTAATTTTATCTTTATCGTTAGTAATAGGCTTATGTATGGTCTAGGGTTTCGATTCTTAGGTTTTATGTGCTAGTCACGTGCCCATGTCGGGTCGTAACACTTTTTAAATTCTCTAGACATTTAATACAAAATAATTTTGAATATCATTAGAAGATTCTTACATGTTACCAAAAAAACTCGTAAATTAATTCATACTATTTCTAGCATCACACCATTCTAAGAGTTATATTCTAGAAAATTCAAATTATTATTTTTAATATTCTCCCTTAATTTAAAATTGGCTTCATTAAACCAAGTCTTACCTTTAATCTTTAAAGATCTTTAAATAGTATCTATAACTTGACCTTGAGTCTTGGCACATTTATCTTTAAAACTAATTTTTTTACAAAAATTGATCGATAATATAGACCAAAATATTCACATGCATAAAGTTGTCCATGAAAATTTTAATTTTCAAATACTCCATTAAGGATAATTTAAAATGAACTATTACAATGAACATATTTTCATTTTTTATTTTACTTTCTAGGCTATTATGATTATGTTGGTGTTCTCAAGACATTAGTGTCTCGTAAAAGACATTTTTCTCTCTCTTTTAAGCCCTCACGAATTTCACCATTAATTTATGAGTTTACTTTCTCATAATACTAAACTTGTAAATAGTCACCTCAACAAATTCTATTTGTTGTTAAAAATCATGTGTGGCTCTCGCTAAAATATTATAGGACTTTTCAGGACCAACTTTGAACGAGCTCTTCTTCAAATATATAATAAAACAAGATACCAAAAATAACTCTTCATGCAATAATTGTATTGTAAATTTACATCAAGTTTGTGATATATATCTGTCCATAAACCACATGTGTCAACAACTACTAAGTTACTAACTAAAGTTAACTAAAGTAATTACATCCATAAGTAGTAATAAAATAATATAAGTACACTGGGGTAAGGTTGCAATTACATCAAAATGGTATAACTCAACCCAAGGTAAAATACTTAACATCCCCCCCTTAAGTTGGACCTTGATGAACATCAAACAAGGTCAACTTGGAAAGAAGAGAAGAAAAGGAAGAAGCAAGCAAGGACTTAGTGAAGATATCAGTCAATTGATCCTTGGAAGAAACATAACAAGGAGCAATAAATCCTAACTTGTAATGATCCCATACCAAGTGACAATTAATATCAAAATGTTTTGTATTCTTATGAAAACTAGATTTGCAGTAATATGAATAGTAGCCTTATTATCACATAAAAAAGGAATAGGAAGAGGAAATTAAATCTATAAATCTATAAGAATATAAGAAATCTAAAGTAATTCACAAATTATGGATGCCATACTCCTATACTCAGCCTCTACAGAAGATCTAGAAATAGTATATTGTTTCTTATACTTCCAATAAATCAAATAAGATTAAAAAATATATACAAAAACTAGAAAGAAATGCCTGGAAGTGGGGTAAGAAGCCCAATTAGCATCACAATATGCAATAAGAGCAAAAGAAGATGAGGCAGGAAAGAGTAAACCTCTCAATGGATAGTCTTTCAAATATTTCAGCAGATGTAGAGCAATATTCCAGTATTGTTGACAAGGAGACTGAATAAACCAACTGAGTTATCGCATTGCAAAATTAATATCTAGTCACGTTAAACCCAATATAAGAGATGCACAACTAGCTTATTATAGGAACCTAGATCATCCAGTAACTAACTAGCATTGTCAAAAAATTTTAGACATGAAGGACAGGGTATGGTAACAAGTTTAGCACCTATTAAACCTACCTCAAATAAAAGATTAAGTATATACTTTCATTGATTGATCGAAGTACTCGAATCAGACCAAGCTATCTCTAACCTAAAAAAATGTTTCGCAAGACCAAGATCTTTAATGGTAAATGTAGTATGATGAAATTTTTTGACAATAACTAATTCATGTTCCGATGGCCCAGTCAATAATACATCATCAACATAAATGATAAGAGCAACAAATGAGGAACTAGTAGCCTTAGTAAAAAGACAATAACCGTGTTTGGACTGTATAAACTCAAGAGAACAAAGCTAAGTAGTAAATTCATAATTCCATTACCGAAATGCTTGTTTAAGGCCATAACAGACCTTTTAAGCTTATAAACCTAATCTGGTTTAACTTTAGTATAACCATCCAGAGGAAACATATAGACTATCTCATCAAGATAACTATGTAAGAAGACATTATTAATATCTAACGGATGAATAGGCTAAGAAAAAGATTAGGTAGTAGCTAAGAAAATACAAACAATAACAACTTTAGTCACAGGAAGAATCTAGCATGAAAATTAATACCCTCAATTTGATTATAATCCTTGGTAACTAATCGTACCTTATATCTATTAACATTACCATTCATTTTCAATTTCAGCTTATAAACCCACCTTGAATCAATGGCTTTCTTGCTAATTGGTAAGGTGGTTAGCTCCCAATTATGATTAAATTCTAGAGCATTAAGCTCCAACAGTATAGCCTTTACCCAATTCTATGACATATATGTAGATGAAAAATGTGCAAACTGTTTGTAGTGATTAGTGTTTGGAGTATGCAAAGAAGATGCAAGACTTGTAGATATAGTTAAAATTTTGGCAGGGGAACCACTTTGTGTTAATATAGAGGAAACAAAATCAGTCAACCAACCAAACTTATGTAAAACCTTACTGTTACGCATTAATGGGGGAGGAGAAGAATTATAAGGAGAGTTTGGTAGAGAAGAAGGAGGAACATGGGAAGGCATGGAAAATTAGTCAGATGTGGGAATAGAAGAGATGTTGGAACCAGTAGAAATAGGAATATAATCAAACATATCATAACTAGAAGTAGTAAGTAATAAAGGAAGAGGAACTTCAGGTTGGGAAATGGAAACATATTTATAAGGAAATGTAGTCTTATGAAAACGACGTCTCTAGAAATAAGAATTTTATAAGAATCAAGGTCGTACAACTTTTAAGCTTTCTAACCATGACTATATCTAATGAAAATACATTTATATGCTCATTTATCAAACTTGTCTTTATTATGATGAACATTAGATGCAAAACAAAGACAATAAAAAGTTTTCAAAAAATCATAAAAAAGTGGACAACCATAGATGATCTCATAAGGAGTTTTCTAATTTAGATATTAGTTGGAAGTTTATTAATAAGGAAAGTGGCAGTAAGGATAGACTCTCCCCTAAACTTCTTAGGCAAAGAAGCCTAAAACATCAAAGCCCTAGAAATTTGAAGTAAATGCCTATGTTTTTATTTTGCTACCTCATTCTATTATGGTGTATATACACAAGATTTTTTATGAATAATTCCTAACCCACCTAACAGCCTTTGGCAATTACTAATAAAAAATTCAATATCATTATAAATTCTGACTGTTTTGACATACTGTGCAAACTTATTAACACCATATTAAAAAAACACATCTAAAATATGAACAACTTGACTTTTAAGATGCATTAGGTATGTCCAAGTAGCCCTACCAAAATCATCAACAGTAGTAAGGAAATAATGGCCACCAAATAAAGATTGTTGTTAATAAGGTCCCTAAATATCTAAATGTATCATTTGGAAAAGACAAATAGTTTGAACATGGCCAGAAGGAAAAGGTAATATATTCTGCTTAATAAAGGGACAAACATCACAAAAATGATCTGATCCAACATGTGTATTATTTAAGTAAGTAGTATGTTTAACTACATTAGCTGAAGTATGGACTAATCTTTAATGCTAAAGTTTGAAGAAAGAAAAAGAAACAATACTATGGGTCTTATCACAAAAAAGTACACAAAGAATATTGAGTTATTGTATCTTCATAGAATGAAGATTTATCTAAAATGTATAACCTGTGTAGCACCTTACCAACAACTAGAATTTTTCAAACTTCAAGTCTTGCAAAAGGTAGTAGGTGGCATAAAATCTGAAGGCAACAGAAGCTGTGTGGGCTAGTTCATTAATTGATAACAGATTATATTTGAATGTTAGAATATGTAGGGTATCAATTAGCACAAGGTTTTTATGAAGAAAAACATCACCAATGTGATAAACAAGATTCAATGTACCATCACGCAAATAAATAGGTGTAAAGGTTGTAGTTGCAATAGGATTAGTCACTAAATTAACATCCACACACATATGTTTTGAAGTTCTAATTTCTAATATTGAAGAAATTGATTATATTAAATCAAGACAAGATAAAGCTCTAAAGAGAATGGTACCTAAAAAATCATGAAGGTGGGTAAAGTTCACGATGATTGGATTAATGGCAGGTTTGCCCTTCATTAGCTTCAACAATTCCTATTTAATCATGTTAATAAGGTTGGATTGGTAGTTGACTTATTGTATGTGCTATCGTCTGTAGGAGTATCCTCTGTATCTATAGTAGTTTCTATTAAAACTACATTAGTCGAGTAAGACTTTTTACCACCTTTTCCTTTTTTAAGTTGCAGATCTTTATACTAGTCAGGAATACCACGCAACTTGAAACAAGTTTCCTTTTTGTTGACAATTCGTAACACTAACAACTAGTTTTACGCTCAAACTGCAAGTATACGGGTTGTATTTGTAGTAAAGAACAGATATCGATCCCACGAGGATTGTATCTAGACACCCTAATAATTTGTTTTGCACTTTATTAAAGAAATTAATTTAAAAAAATTAAATTAAATAAATAAATAAATCAGACATAGACAAATTTGGAAGCAGGAGCGAGCAACACATTTAATTGCAACATAGCAAACTGAAAATTCGGAGAAAATCAAGATTTAAGCATAGGATTTGTCGTTATCCTTATTTGTTTCCCTTTGGTTAATTAATCTAATTTATATTTATCCCAAGATTTCCTAATATTTTAGATACACTCTCTCAAGGTACAACTAAATGTCACTAGCTAAATAAATTTAAGATTAATTTTGGGATCTCTCGACATGCAAAGCCTTTCCTAAATATTTAACTAGATCTGAAGCTATCCTATAGACAGTCTATCAATTTATTGAAATCTCTTCATAAAAAATTAATATCTTGTTATTTATAGGTCTATTAAGTGCCAACTCTCGTTGTACATTTAACACAAATTACCCAACTCACTCTCTCAATTTGTTGTAGCGTTTATGCATAATAAACAATATAAAAATTTATAAAAATTAAATTAATAACCAAAGGGTCCCAGATAATTCAAACAACAAATTCTAAAAATATTTTATCCACACATAATAATAAAAATAAATTCCATCAAGTCTATATTCTTAAAAATGAAAAACATAATACAATAAAAGCAAAAAAAAACTAAAATAAAAATAAATATGAAAATAAAATAAAATATAAAACTTGGTAGAACTCTTGAAGTTTTGGAGTTTGTGTATGACTTGCAGCTTGTTTCCCAAAAATTACTGCTCTCCTTCCTGTTATTTTTTCTGTTCTCCCTGCCGTTGCTGCTTTTTGGTGTCCGAACTCTCCCCTCCTATTCTCTTCTGCATCGCTGTTTCTTTGTGCCTCCAATCTGCTCTCTCCTTTTCGTCCGAAACTGCTGTTCTTTTTATTAAATCTATCTAGGTTTGCTCGTGGACTACTACTGGGAAGGGGCTTGGATCTACTTGGAGGGTTGTAGGGGTGGGCTGCTACTGTTTGGTGGAAGAGGAAAGGAGCTGGGCTTACATAGGCTCGGGCTGCAGGCTGGGGAAGGGAATGCGTGGCCTGCTGGGGCTAGACTCGTGCGAGAGACGAGCTGGGCGCGAGTTGGGCACGGTCCAGGCAAAGGAAGAAGGCGGGTGGGTCGTTGGACTCTGGGCTCGAGTCGTGCATCGCTAGGTCGAGCAAGGAGGGCTCAGGCTTGGACTGGTGCGAGCTGGGCAGGAGCTGGGTAAAGCTGAGTTCTGGTGCAGGCTTCTGTGCGCGGGCTCAAAAGGTTAGAGCGCTGGGTCGCTGGGTTGGAGGCAGGCTGGGCACGCGGGCTGCAGCTAGTTTGCTGGACTGGATTGCTGCAGATTCTTTTTCTTTCTTCTTTTTTTCTTTTCTTTTCCTCTTTTTTATTCAACTTTAATTTTTAAATTTAATTTATCTACACAATAAATAAATACACCAATAAAATTTAATTCTAATACAACATTAATAATTAAATAATAATAAAAAACACAAAACACAAATAAAAACACTTAAATAAACAAAACTTACTCCAAATTAATACTAAACACCAATAAAACATAATTAAAACTATGCTAACTAAAAACACACAATAAATATTAAAACACAATAAAAAACAACTTATTATGCAATAAACACATGCAAAACACTTAGAAAAATACACACAAAAACATAATTATCACCACTTTTCAAGTTCATTTAATTAGATGAGGCATTTATGACCTACACATTCTAAATTATAATTAATGATTTTAATAGCCCAATATGCCTTGTGTTCAAGTTCAATTGCTAAATGATAGGATTTTCCATAAACTAGCTTATATGGTGTGAAGCCAATTAATGTTTTATAGGCTATTATAATGGCCTATAAAACATCGTTTAATTTAAAAGATCAAGAGTTCTTAGAACTCTCACCTGTCTTCTATAGTATCCTTTTTAGTTTCTTATTAGTGACCTTTTCTTATCCGCTGATTTGAGGGTGATATGGGTAGTTATTTTATGTATTACACTAAATCGCTTAATCATCTTTTCAATCTCTTCGTTGCAAAAATGAATACCCTTATCACTTATGATTTTTCTAAGTGGTCCTACCTTATAAATAACTTCTTAAGGAACTTAACAATCACTCTAGCATAATTAGTAGGCAACACTTGGGCTTCCACCCATTTAGACATATAGTCCATATCTATTATGACATATCTATTTCCAAAGGACATTGGAAATGGACCTATGAAATCAATTCCCCAAACATCAAATATCTCAAACACATTAATGCTAGTTTGGGGCATATCATCTCTACGAGAAATGTTACCTACTTTTTGGTAGCTATCAGATGTATCCATATACCTCTTGGCGTCTTTAAATAGTGTAGACTAATAGAAACTAGACTCTAAGACCTTGTTAGTGTTGGTATTTGCTTAATAATGTCTCTCTATTGGTCCATGATGTCAATGCTTCAAGATTTACTCTGTCTCCAGGTAGGCAACACATCTCATGATTATATGGTATAGGCATAAATGGAACAAGTACAAATTGTCATATAGACAATGTTTAAAATTAAAGAAGAATTTCTTCTTCCATTGACAAGTCATCGCCTATAGTAGGATATGACTTGCAAGACAATTGAAATAATTGAAAAACCAAGGTGTATCATCATACCTAGTAATGGCTACATAAAGGCAATCATCAAGGAACTTATCATTGATATCCTCCTCCCTTAACTTTTCCAAATGATGATTTTGAAAACAAAAAAGATTATCTATAGCTAGGTTCTCTACTTCCTTCTTGTTTCAAATTTTAAATCAAATTCCTATAGCTATAATACTCATCTTATTAGCCTTGGTTTAACATCACTCTTAATTAATAAGTATATAAATGGTGAATGATCTTTGTACACAATGACTTTAAACATTGCAAGGTGTGATTTAAATTTATTAAATCAATGAAAATGACAAGTAACTTCTTTTTAATAGTGGTGTAATTATCTTGTGCATCAATTGTCTTGCTTACATAATAAATTAGTTAAAAATATTTTTCCTTATGCTATCCAAGCACTACTCCTAGTGCATAGTCTCTAGCATTGCACATAAGTTCAAAAGATAATGTCCAATTAGGTGCTACCATGATTAGGAGTTAGCCAAAGTTTCCTTTAAAAAGTTTAATACATGTAAGCACTCATCATTAGAGATTAAAGATCACATCTTTTTCTAATAACTTAGTACGAAGTCTAGCTATCTTAGAAAACTCCTTAATGAAACTCCTATAAAACCCAACATGCCTAACAAAACTTCTAATTGGCCTTATTGATGTTTGCAGAGGTAATTTATCAATAATCTTAATTGTTTCCTTATCTACTTTAATGCCATTATTTGCTACCAAACAGTATTCTTTCTTTCACCATAAAATGATGTTTCTTCCAATTAAGTACAAGATTTGTTTCCTCACGTCTTTTAAAAATTTCTTATAAACTATTGAGACATAAATCAGAAGAATCACCAAAAAGTAAAAAAATATCCATAAATACCTTTATGATTTCCTCCATTAATTCATCAACTATGGCTAACATGCATCTTTGAAAGATAGTAGGAGTATTACATAACCCAAATGGAATTATCCCATATGCAAACTTATTGTATGGACATATAAAGATTGTTTTCTCTTATTCTTGTAAGGCTATGGAAATTTGAAAGTCCAATTAAGAAGCAATAGTATGCATGACTAGAGAGTCTTTCTAAAATCTGGTCAATGAATGGTAATGGAATCTAATCCTTGCATGTTGCATCATTTAACTTGCAGTAATTAATGCACACTCTTTAACTCGTGATGATGCATGAAGGGATAAGTTCGTTCTTCTAGTTTTACACAACTGTCATTTTTCCTTTCTTTGGCATTATCCATACAAGACATACCCACAAATTGGTAGAAATAGGATATGTTTGATAGTTGTGTTTTAGGCTTTAGTTTTTCGAAGTGTTTGTTATGTTAATGACTTGTTTTTAGTGCATTTATTACTTAGTTTTTTTTTTCTAATCCTGTTTTTATCTTTACTTTGTTTAATGTTTTTATTGTTTCATTGTTATTTTTAGGTTTTATTCAGATAACTTATGGATGCATTTTGTTTAATGTGGTTTAGGTGGAAGATACTAACACAAGCGCAGGAAAATAATAGGAAAAAGTAGGTAGGAGGTAGGACACAAGAGGTTATGGATGTGGCCCCCCAAAGCCACTCCCATGGCCTCACTAGCCACCAATGCCATGCTTGAGGCCCTCTAAACCACTTATGTGGCCATGTTTTATCTTATTTGGCCCCCATTTTTAGCTTATTCGAGACAGATGGCATGCTCTCGTAAGGCGTATTTAAAGGCACTAAAACCTGGACATGCTGTTAAGAAGAAAGAGAACAATCAACAAAAGAGTAATTAATATCAATGGTTTATATTCTGGAGCTTACCCCTCATCTAACGAATCCAAAAGCTTGGAGAGCAAGGAAAAGATATGTCATCCAAACATTCACAAGTTCTTCTCTATAGTGTTGAAGTAAAAGGAGGATTCTAGATGCAGTTGTTGTTTTTATCTTCTCTTCATGTCCGAAGATGTAGAAAACATGATTAATGTTGGACATTTTCATATTATAAGTGGCTAATCTTATTTTAGGATTTGTTATTTGAAATATTTGTGAACTCTGGTTTACTGATTCAATATTATGAATATTTGTGTTATTTATTGAGCTTAAACCATGCAATAAATCGAGATAGTGAGTTTGGTAAATACACAACGAGAGTTGGTGTTTAATATGCCTATAGATAACAAGTTTATGGATTTATTAGAAAGAGATTTCAATATATTAATATACTGCCTATAGGATTGCTTTATAACTAGTTATGTATTTAGGAAAGACTTTATAGATTGAGAGATAACATGATTACTCTTAATTTATTTAACTAAGGAAAATTAGTTGCACCTTGAGAAAGGATAACTAAGAGATTAGGACATCTTGAGCCAAACACAAATTGAATTAATCAACCAAGAAGGAACAAATAGGGATATAAAGTTCTATTATTTAATTGTGATTTTTCTCCAAGTTCCAATTTACTGTTTTTATATTTATTCGTTGATAATTTTAATTTAGATTAAGAGCTTGTTTGGTTTCCATTCTATTTTTAGTTTTAGTTTTTTGTTTTTCTAAACATAGAAACCGAGAAAAATAACAAAGAAACCAGGAAAAATAACATACTAATACAACATAAAAACTCAAAAAAACACACAAAACTAATACAAACATACAAAAATAAAAACCAAAAACCAAAACCAACAATAATACTAAATAACCCCTAAGATTTTAATTTAAGAGTATAAAAAAAAGAGAATAATTTAATAAAAATATCACTTCCATAATGGCTTTGAATCTTCTTTAATTAAGAATTATCTTATAATATAAAAAAATAGAATTATCTTAGAATGCAAGTTCAATTTGTTGCCAATTCTCTAGCTATTTTATCCTTCCATTAAAACCCATTATAAAACGAAGAGCTAGGGTCTGTTTGATTTAGCTTTCCATTTCTATTTTTTATTTTTATTTTTATATGTTTTTATATGTTTTGTGTATTTTTCCGATTTTTTTGCTGTTTTTCTTATTTTTATATTTTATTTTTATGTTATATTTTTTATTTTTTATTTTTTATTTTTGTATTAACAATATAAAAATAGAAAACGAAAAAAACAAGGCCTATGTTTTTAGTTTTATCTTTTTGACTCGGTTTAAATTTATTCTTTAAATGAAGTGAAAGTCAAATTAATATGGTGACTATTTTCAAACCTTGTGGAATGATATCTGCTTATACCATAAGTTTACGACTCGTTCACTTGCGGTGTTAGCATAAAGCAAGTTAATGATTAGCTTAGTGACTAACAATATTATTCCTACTAGCATAAAGCAAGTTAGTGATTAGCTTAGCGACTAACAATATTATTCCTACATCTAGTAATTTAATTATCTCTTTTTTTTACTACATCTTTCATGTTTGGATTCAATCTTCATTAAGGTTATACTACAGGCTTGTACTCATCCTTCAATAAGATCTTATGGGTATGAAAAGAAGGGCTAATTTCCTTTATTGTCTAATATTTTCCATGTAATGGTCCTCTTATACTCTCTTGAGACTCGCAACAACTACTCCTTTGAGTCCTATAACAAATTAGTCGATCTAATTCCTAGTAATTTTGAATTTTTAACTAAGAAATCTTACTTTAAATGCTCTAATAATCTTTTCAACTCTAACTCCAGGGGCTCCTCAATTGAGGGCTTTAATTTTCCCTCTTTAGGTTTATTAAGACCTCCAAACATCAATTCTCATATTGTCTTTGTTGGCTTATTAGGCTCTAAGTATTCTTTTTGCGCCATAATATTAAGACTGAACATCTCCTCTTTTTCTCCCAAGCCTACAATAGGCCTTATGTGATTATTTCCTATAAAACTTGTTAAACCAATGGAGGTTCCAATATTAGTTTTGATGATAAAAAAACATCATTATTACTAATGATTTGAGTTTGCATGGTGAAATTCAAAGATAGGTTATTT